>WNWK01002945.1:150000-169727 GCA_009830355.1 Cherax destructor
TATAGGTTTGGAGCTAGCCAAACCTGCTCCAGACATTGCATATTCAGGACTTAAGGCATTCCCAGCAATTTGAATGCTTCATTGGCTCTATGAAGGCTGTAAACAATCCATCTGTTCCAGCTCTGACATCTCTCCTGCCTTGAAGGGAGCCATCAACACTAAACAATACTTGAAGCGAGAGAGCACAAGTGATTTAAAAAGTGACATTGTTAATATTTCCTGCTTTGAAATTTCTAATCATCTACTCCATTTTCCTCGGTTTCATGACATCTGCCTTCTTGTTCTTTTAAAAGACAGGGCAGCTGATATTATTACAAAGGTTTATCACGTGTTCCCTTCATTATATTTGGTCATCATCCTCCTGAATTTTGTATACAGTCCCCTTTTTGAGTGCTTCATTGTTTCCATATCTAAGCAGTTGGAGTTTGTCACTACTGAACATTCTTTTATTCTCTACTGGAAGACTAACTTTTGTGTCTTCTACCAAAGAGACTTTCATACTGATTTTGGTAATGTCTTCAATGATATGAAGCTGTGGCTGGTGTCTTTATACATGTCTGCTGTGAGGATGAAAAACAGTAAAGGTGCCAGGATCATGCCTTGAACATTTTACTCCATTAATGCTTGACTTTTGTTTTCTATTACTACTCTGTGTTCTATTTGTCAGAAAATTTAATGTTAAAAGAAGGAAGCACATACTCCATCCAACCCCTCTCACTCATGTATTTATCCAACTTATTTTTGAAGCTACTTAATATTTTAGCTTCAATGACCCTACTAGGCAGACTGTTCCATTCACTTACTCTTATTTTCAAACCAGTACTTTCCTATATTTTTTATAAACCTAACAACTTTATATGTGTAGTAGGTTGGTAGACAGCAACCACCCAGGGAGGTACTACTGAACTGCCAAGTGAGTGTAAAACGAAAGCCTGTATTTGTTTTACATGATGGTAGGATTGCTGGTGTCTTTTTTCTGTCTCATAAACATGCAAGATTTCAGGTATGTCTTGCTACTTCTACTTACACTTAGGTCACACTACACATACATATACACATTTATGTATACACACTCATCTGAGTTTTCTTTGATTTTATCTTAACAGTTCTTGTTCTTATTGCTTTTCCTTTCATATCCATAGGGAAGTGGAATAAGAATCTTTCCTAAGTAAGCCATGCGTGTTGTAAAAGTAAACTAAAATGCCGGGAACAATGGGCTAGTAACCCCTTTTCCTGTATAGCTTACTAAAAAGAAAAAGAAGAAAACCGTCAAAGTGGGATGTTTGAATGTGCGTGGATGTTGTGCGAATGATAAGAAAGAGATGATTGTAGATGTTATGAATGAAAAGAAGCTGGATGTCCTGGCTTTAAGTGAGACAAAGATGAAGGGGGTAGGAGAGTTTCAGTGGGGAGAAATAAATGGGATTAGGTCAGGGGTTTCAAATAGAGTTAGAGCTAAAGAAGGAGTGGCAATAATGTTGAATAATCAGTTATGGCAGGTAAAGAGGGAATATAAATGTATAAATTCAAGGATTATGTGGAGTAAAATAATGGTTGGATGTGAAAAGTGGGTTATAGTAAGTGTTTATGCACCTGGAGAAGAGAGAAGTGTAGAGGAGAGAGAGAGATTTTGGGAAACGTTGAGTGTGTGGGGAGTTTTGAACCAAGTGAGAGAGTAATTGTGGTTGGGGATCTTAATGCTAAATTGGGTAAAAATGTTGTGGAGGGAGTAGTAGGTAAATTTGGGGTGCCAGGGGTAAATGTAAATGGGGAACCATTAATTGAGCTATGTGTAGAAAGAGGTTTGGTAATAAGTAATACATATTTTATGAAAAAGAGGATAAATAAATATACAAGGTATGATATAGCACGTAAGGAAAGTAGTTTGTTGGATTATGTATTGGTGGATAAAAGGTTGATGGGTAGGCTTCAGGATGTACATGTTTATAGAGGCGCAACGGATATATCGGATCATTATTTGGTTGTAGCTACAGTTAGAGTAAAAGGTAGATGGTATAAAAAGAAAATGGCAACAGCAAGTAAGAGAGAGGTAAAAGTGTATAAACTAAGGGAGGAGGAAGTTAGGGTGAGATATAAGCAACTATTGGCAGAAAGGTGGGTTAGTGCAAGTATGAGTAGGGATGGGGTTGAAGAGAGTTGGGATAGTTTTAAAAATGCAGTATTAGAATGTGGGGCAGAAGTTTGTGGCTATATTAGGGTGGGTGCAGGAGGAAAGAGGAGCGAGTGGTGGAATGAAGAAGTAAAGGGTGTGATAAAAGAGAAAAAGGTAGCTTATGATAGTTTTTTACAAAACAGAAGTGTTAATAGAAGAGCAGAGTATATGGAGAGTAAAAGAAAGGTGAAGAGTGTGGTGAGAGAGTGCAAAAGAAGAGCGGATGAAAGAATGGGAGAGGCTGTCAAGAAATTTTGCTGAAAACAAGAAAAAATTTTGGAGTGAGATAAACAAGGTAAGAAAGCCTAGGGAACGAATGGATTTGTCAGTTAAAAACAGAGTAGGGGATTTAGTAGATGGGGAGCTAGAGGTACAGTGGTACCTCGAGTTACGATATTTTTTCGTTCAAGAATGCTGTTCAAGTGCCATTACCAAACGAATTTATCCCCATAAGGAATAATGTAAAATAGACTAGTCCTTTTACACCCCCAAAAATATACTTACAAAAGCATTTAAAAAAATAAACTTACATAAAAGGGCGATTTTGGGGACCATCGTAACTCGAGGTACCACTGTATTGGGTAGATGGCGGGAATATTTTGAGGAACTTTTAAATGTCGATGAAAAAAGGGAGGCGGTAATTTCATGTACTGGCCAGGGAGGTACAACATCGTTCAGGAGTGAAGAAGAGCAGGATGTGAGTGTGGGGGAGGTGCGTGAGGCATTACGTAGAATGAAAGGGGGTAAAGCAGCTGGAACTGACGGGATCATGACAGAAATGTTAAAAGCAGGGGGGGATATAGTGCTGGAGTGGTTGGTATTTTTGTTCAATAAATGTATGAAAGAGGGGAAGGTACCTAGGGATTGGCAGAGAGCATGTATAGTTCCTTTATATAAAGGGAAGGGGGATAAAACAGTGTAAAAATTATAGGGGAATAAGTTTACCGAGTCCTAGGTAGTAGGTTGGTAGACAGCAACCGCCCAGGGAGGTACTACCGTCCTGCCAAGTGAGTGTAAAACGAAAGCCTGTAATTGTTTTACATGATGGTAGGATTGCTGGTGTCTTTTTTCTGTCTCATAAACATGCAAGATTTCAGGTACATCTTGCTACTTCTACTTACACTTAGGTCACACTACACATTCATGTACAAGCATATATATACACACCCCTCTTGGTTTTCTTCTATTTTCTTACTAGTTCTTGTTCTTATTTCCTCTTATCTCCATGGGGAAGTGGAACAGAATTCTTCCTCCGTAAGCCATGCGTGTCGTAAGAGGCGACTAAAATGCCGGGAGCAAGGTGCTAGTAACCCCTTCGCCTGTATATATTACTAAATGTAAAAGGAGAAACTTTCGTTTTTCCTTTTGGGCCACCCCGCTTCGGTGGGAAACAGTCGACGTGTTGAAAGAAGAAGTTTACCGAGTATACCAGGTAAAGTGTATGGTAGGGTTATTATTGAAAGAATTAGAGGTAAGACACAGAGTAGGATTGCAGATGAGCAAGGAGGCTTTAGAGTGGGTAGGGGATGTGTAGATCAAGTGTTTACAGTGAAGCATATATGTGAACAGTATTTAGATAAAGGTAGAGAAGTTTTCATTGCATTTATGGATTTAGAAAAGGCATATGATAGAGTGGATAGGGGAGCGATGTGGCAAATGTTGCAAGTGTATGGAATAGGTAGTAAGTTACTGAAGGCTGTAAAGAGTTTTTATGAGGATAGTGAGGCTCAGGTTAGGGTGTGTAGGAGAGGGGGAGATTACTTCTCGGTAAAAGTAGGTCTTAGACAGGGATGTGTAATGTCACCATGGTTGTTTAATATATTTATAGATGGGGTTGTAAAAGAAGTAAATGCTAGGGTGTTGGGGAGAGGGGTGGGATTAAATTATGGGGAATTAAATGCAAAATGGGAGTTGACACAGTTACTTTTTGCTGATGATACTGTGCTTATGGGAGATTCTAAAGAAAAGTTGCAAAGGTTAGTGGACGAGTTTGGGAGTATGTGTAAAGGTAGAAAGTTGAAAGTGAACATAGATACGAGTAAGGTGATGAAGGTATCAAACGATTTAAATAAAGAAAAATTGGATATCACATTGGAGAGAGGGATTATAGAAGAAGTAAATGTTTTCAGATATTTGGGAGTTGACGTGTCAGCGGATGGGTTTATGAAGGATGAGGTTAACCATAGAATTGATGAAAGTATAGTGGTACCAACACTCTTATATGGGTGTGAAGCATGGGTTGCAAATGCTGCAGTGAGGAGGAGGCTGGAGGCAGTGGAGATGTCCTGTCTAAGGGCAATGTGTGGTGTAAATATTATGCAGCAAAATTCGGAATGTGGAAATTAGGAGGTGTGGAGTTACTAAAAGTATTTGTCAGAGGGCTGAAGAGGGGTTGTTGAGGTGGTTTGGTCATTTAGAGAGAATGGATCAAAGTAGAATGAGTTGGAGAGCGTATAAATCTCTAGGGGAAGGAAGGCAGGGTAGGGGTCGTCCTAGATAAGGTTGGAGGGAGGGGGTAAAGGTTGTTTTGTGGGCGAGGGGCTTGGACTTCCAGCAAGCATGTGTGAGCATGTTAGATAGGAGTGAATGGAGACGAATGGTTTTTGGGACATGACGATCTGTTGGAGTGTGAGCAGGGTAACATTTTGTGAAGGGATTCAGGGAAACCAGTTAATTGATTTAGTTGGACTTGAGTCCTGGAAATGGGAAGTACAATGCCTGCACTTTAAAGGAGGGGTCTGGGATAGTGACAGCTGGGAGGGACAATTCTCAGCTGTCGTATCTGAGCGCCTCTGCAAAGACAGTGATTATGTACGAGTGTGGTGAAAGTTGAATGATGATGAAAGTATTTTCTTTTTGGGGATTTTCTTTCTTTTTGGGTCACCCTGCCTCGGTGGGAGACGGCCGACTTGTTGGAAAAAAAAGAAAAAAAAAAAACTTATCCAATTTGAATCCATTATTTTGAGTTCTTTCTTGGAGGAATATCCTCGGAACCTTATTTATACCTCCTTTATTTATGCCCATCTTTCACTTACTTCAATCATGTCTCCCCTCATTCTATGTCTTGCAAGAGAATGTGGGTTAAGGGTTCTCAATCTATCTTTGCATGAAAGATTTCTTAAGAAGTGTATTAATTTTGTCATTCTTCTCTGTACGTTCTCCAATGAATTTATATGTAAACTATAGTACGGAGACCAAAAGTCAAGCAAACTTAAATAGGGAACAAGGGAAACTACTTTGGGAGGAAATTGTTAAGGCCACAAGGCATGATAACGTAGTGATTCTAGGGGACTTTAACTTTAGTCAGATTGATTGGAATTTCTTGACAGGTAATTTAGAATCAAACGACTTTTTAGAAGTAGTTCTGTATTGTATTTTGAAGCAGTTTGTGACAGAACCTACAAGGAAAAATAACTTACTTGACTTGGTTCTGGCAAACAAGGAATCCCTTGTTAATAATTTAGAAATTACAGACAAACTCGGCACAAGCGACCACAAGTCAATTACCTTTAGCATTGAATGGATGTATGATAGTAGGGATAATTCAGTAACAGTCCCAGACTTTCACTTAGCAGATTATAATGGGCTTAGAGAACACTTATCAACTGTGGACTGGGGTAACGAAGAGAGCTATCAATATGACAGCTTTCTTAACACTATACAGGCTGCCCAAAGAACATTTATCCCGTATAAAGAAATTAGATCAAGTAGAAATGACCCAAAATGGATGAATAATAGGCTCAAATATCTTTTAGGGCAGAAGAAAGGAATTTATAGGCGCATAAAAAGAGGTGAGGGTCATCTTATAAATCAGTATACTGACATTAAGAGGGACGTTAAAAAGGGAATAAGAAAAGCTAAACGGGACTATGAAATTAAAGTTGCTAGGGATTCAAAAACTAACCCAAAAGTTTTTCCAGGTTTATAGAACAAAAGTTAGGGATAAGATAGGTCCCTTAAAAATAACTTTGGGCATCTTACTGACAAGGAGAATGATATGTGCTCTATTTTTAATAATTATTTTCTCTCGGTTTTCACACAGGAAGACATTAATAATATCCCAGTAATTAATTTTTACAGAGGCCCAGAAGAAGATAAATTATGTAATATCACAGTCACTAGCGAAATGATTATGAAACAGCTGGACCGACTGAAACAAAATAAATCGCCGTGTCCTGATGAGCTTTTGCAAGGGTTCTTAAAGAATGCAAAATGGAACTCTGTGAACCAATATCTAACATTTTTAATTTATCTCTTCAAACAGGTGTAGTGTCTGATATGTGGAAGATGGCTAATGTAATTCCTATTTTTAAAGCAGGGGACAAGTCACTACCGTCAAACTACCGCCCAATAAGCCTGACCTCAATTGTAGGCAAATTACTAGAGTCAATTATAGCTGATATTATTAGAAGCCATCTAGATAACCATAATTTGATTAATGATACCCAGCATGGATTCACGAGGGCCGTTCCTGCCTATCTAATTTATTAACCTTCTTCAGTAAAGCTTTTGAGGCTGTTGATCACGATAAAGAATTCGATATTGTTTATTTAGACTTTAGTAAGGCTTTTGATAGAGTACCACACCAGAGACTGTTAAAGAAAGTGGCAGCTCATGGCATTGGGGGAAAAGTGCTGTCATGGATCGAGTCATGGCTCACCAATAGGAAGCAGAGAGTGTGCATAAATGGGGTTAAATCCGAATGGGGACTTGTAACAAGTGGTGTTCCACAGGGATCAGTCTTAGGCCCATTGTTATTTATAATATATATCAATGACCTTGATGAGGCAATTACTAGTGATATGAGCAAATTCGCCGACGACACGAAGATAGGTAGGATAATTGATTCAAACATAGATGTCATAGAACTTCAGGAAGATTTAGACAAACTTAATTCGTGGTCAGAAAAGTGGCAGATGCAGTTCAATGTAGATAAATGCAAGGTTCTGAAGCTCGGGAGTGTCCATAACCCAAGCACTTATAAGTTAAATAACGTAGAACTTAGCCATACAGATTGCGAGAAGGACTTGGGGGTGATGGTAAGCAGCAACCTTAAACCAAGACAGCAATGCCTAAGCGTACGTAATAAGGCAAATAGATTACTGGATTTATATCAAGAAGTGTTAGCAACAGAAGTCCAGAGGTTATATTACAGCTTTATACATCATTAGTAAGGCCTCACCTAGATTACGCAGCTCAGTTCTGGTCTCCATATTACAGAATGGACATAAATTCGTTAGAAAACATTCAGCGTAGAATGACTAAATTAATACATAGCATTAGAAATCTTCCTTACGAAGAAAGATTGAAGACCCTAAAATTACATTCACTTGTAAGACGTAGAATGAGGGAGACATGATCGAGGTATACAAGTGGAAAATGGGTATTAACAAAGGGAATATAAATAAGGTCTTGAGGATATCTCTCCAAGAGAGAACCCGCAATAATGGATTCAAGTTAGATAAGTTTAGATTTAGAAAGGATATAGGAAAGTATTGGTTTGGAAATAGGGTAGTTGATGAGTGGAACAGTCTGCCTAGTAGGGTTATTGAAGCTAGGACCTTGGGTAGTTTCAAATTTAGGTTGGATAAATTCATGAGTGAGAGGGGTTGGATTTGAGTGGGACTCGTGCATGAGTGGGTAGAATTGTCAAAGCTTATTTCTTGGGTAGCATTGAAAATTGGGTTGAGCAAATATTCTGTTAGTGGGACGGATTGTGAAGGACCTGCCTAGTATGGGCCAACAGGCCTGCTGCAGTGTTCCTCCTTTCTTATGTTCTTATGTTCTTATAATTTTTTATTAAAACAGTGAATTTGCAGTTTTTTTGTATGCTTTTTATAGTTGTATTTGTGATTTCTTGGTATCATTTGATAGAATGGAAGATATTTTACAGAAATAGAGATAATTTTGATTGGTTATAGTACTGGAAATGGCTTGAAACTGAGCTCAAAGTAGCGGAAATGTTAAATTTTTGCCGGTGTTCAAGAGTAAACAAATGACCTCACATGTCTAATACGTGCCAGCTGGTGGGTCTAATATACGTTCACAAATGTGGTGATATTATTTATACAATTATTACAATATTGCACAACAGTAAATCTTCCATTTTTTAGTTTGAATAAAAATTCATTATGTGAATAAAAAACCAAAATGGAATTAATTTGTAAAGACTGAAAAGTTAACTAATGAACAGAGGAAATGTTAGTTTAGTGCCAGAAATGCCTGCATTGTTTATTCTGCACCCTATTTTGAAATTGGAATATTTTGAACTTTGTGTTAAATTGGCTAAATTACCAATTTCCGATCACTTTATTTTGTAGTTGAAACAGTTGACTGGGCAATTTCTTGTGCTCAATCGTTAGAATAGAAGTACAGTAGACCGTCATTTAGCACGAGATTATGTTACACGTTACGGGTATTGCACGATTTAAGATTTGCGACACATTATCATCTTACATGACGTAAAGATGATATTACACGGTTTGGCAGGAGGGAAAAAAAATTTCGCCCGCGGTGGGTTAAACCATTGAGTCAGTGGGGGAGTCCGACTGCTATCCCCAGCCACCCTCACCCACCCACGCATCCCTCCCAGCGTTCAGTTTGGTTCGTACACGTGCAGGACGATAATAATCGGGAAGCTCGCTGTTTATATTTACATTCATTACCTCCTTTTCATTGCATTTTGATAAATATACCAAGCAATCATGGCACCCAGTAAGCATACAAGTGTTCCAGCAAGTGACAAGAAAAAGTTTAAGCGTTCAAGTCTAGGAATTTCAAAGAAAATCGAGATATTAGATAAGCTTAAGAGTGGCTCACGTGTGAGGGATATAGTGAGGGCCTATGGCCTTAATGAAGTGTCAGTTCTTACGATTAGGAAGAATGAGGCGAATATACGAACTTGTGTAATGAATAACCCAAAATGTGACCTCATGAAAAGAATGACACGTAGGTCCCAACAAGTAAATAAAACTGAAAACTTGTTGCTTGAACAGAAAACAAAGAAAGGTGCACCACTTAATTTTCTCTTAATTAGGGAAAAGGCCTTACAGTTGTTTAAAGTAGTGTGTGATAAGGAAGGAAGGCCTGAAAACGAGTGTATGTTTACCACAGGCTGGTTCAAGAACTTTAAGTTGCATAATAAGTTACATAATATTAAGTTTTCTGGTGAAAGTGCTTCAGCTGATCATACAGCAGCAAGTAATTTCCCTGCTGAATTTCAGGAACTTATTTCTGAGGGTGGCTATGAGCCACAGCAAGTGTTTAATGCTGACGAGACAGGTGTTTTCTGGAAGAAAATGCCTACACGAACTTATATCAGTCAGCAAGAGAAAAGTGCACCAGGCTTCAAGACAGCAAAGGATTGCTTCACCTTGCTCCTTTGCGGTAATGCATCAGGTGATTTCAAGTGTAAGCCCATGGTTATTTACCGCTCTAAGAATCCTCGTGCTTTGAAAGGTGTGGATAAAAACACCTTACCAGTAATTTGGAGGTCAAACCAGTCAGCATGGATGACAGAGGAAATATTTAATGACTGGTTTAAGCATCACTTTATTCCTGAAGTCAGGTTTTATCTGCACAGCAAGAACCTTGCATTCAAGGCTCTCTTCATTCTTGATAATTCCCGTACTCATCCACAAGCTTTGCAGGATGTGACCCCACATGTAAAAGTTGTATTTTTACCTACAAATACAACATGTCTGATTCAACCACTGGCCTGGAGAGTTATTCAGACATTCAAGTGTAACTACACAAAAAAAATTATAAAGAAACTAGTTGCATCAATGGACTGACTCCAACCTGGCAGTACCAAGCTTCTGGATTAAATTTAACATTGCAGATGCCATCAGCTATGCTAGAAGTGCATGGAATGAAGTGCCCCAATCAACATTAAATGCAGGCTGGGGAAAGTTATGGCCTTCTGTTGTTAATTCTTTCTCTGGTTTTCCCGTGCTTGAGAGTCAGGTTCAGGAAATTGTTCAGCTGGCAAGGAGATTACCAGGTGATGGTTTTGAAGATATGAATGAAGATGATGTGAATGAACTCTTAGAAGATGATGAAGACAGGAGTCCAGAGGAAATGTTGGCAGAGTTCGATGCACAGATACAAGGGAGGGAGATAAAAGAAGATGAAGAAGAACCTGAAGAAAAACAGTCAACATTGCAGCAGTTCCATATTATTGGTAAAGTTGCAGACTTTTTCACTGAAGAGGACCCTGACAAAGCTAGAAGCAGGGCTTTGAAACGGGGTCTAGACCAGTTGATGATGCCTTACTCTCAGCTGTATAATGTAATGCAGAATAAAAGAGCCCAGAGATCCATTACAGAATTTATGCACACTCCAATACAACCATCGACTTCAGCACCAGAACCTCTACCATCCACTTCTACCGACAACCAACAAGCATCCACCTCAGCCCAGTAGGGCCACACCATCCATATCCACTCTTCACTACCATCCACAAACATCATTACCCACAATTTAAGGTAAGAAATACTATTATTTCTATTGCATTTGTAGTCTTAAGCAGTAATATATCGCGACAATGAACTACAATTACATATTCGCCTTCAATTTTTGCAAGATCTGTTGGTCTAAAAAAACTTTTTTGGCTTTTTGGGGACTCCCAGGAACGTAACCCTATTTTTCCCATAAGTTCTTTTAATTATTTAACATGAAATTATCTAACACGATTGGCCTAAAATGGAAGTCAAAGTCAGCAAAATCGCCAATGCGTAAATATCGCTGACACATCAAAATTCACGAGAGCATAATTTCGGCAGTTTTCCATCAAATTTTGTACTTTTTCTTTTATTACCTTCAGAAAAAGATTCTTTACCATTTCATAAGATTTTTTTTTTTTTTTAAATTCTTGAACCCTGTTGCACACTTTGAAATTTGGCCTCTGGACCCTGAAAGGGTTAAAGTGTAAATATTTCTTATTTATAAATTACGTACATTGTTTCAGTGTGAATAGTGGTGGTGGCCTGCTGCCTCCACCACCAGCAGTATATGTATGGCTTATCCTCTCAGTGGCCCTTATAATCCCAACACCACCACCACTCCACATACGTAATGACATTTTATTCATTCTAGAGTATATATAATGTTTCTATGTTATTAATATTGTTTATGTCATATTAGATGAATTTTGATAGATAAATAAGCCGTAGTTAATATTAGCGTCAAATTGAAGAATTTTGTCCTGTCTCCAAGCAATAACAATAAACTCGCCTCCCTCTCACCTCTCACCTGCCATACACCAACAAGAGTCTTCAATAAAGGTAAGTGTGATGTTAAATGTTCATTTATACATTTTATTAGTGCTTTATATTTTTTTTGTCATTCTTTTCTGTATGTAAATCTATATTTAATCTCTAAAAAAAATTTTTTTTTGTTAATACTTTTGGGTGTCTGGAACGGATTAATTTGATTTACATTATTTCTTATGGAGAAAATGGTTATGGTTTTCGTGAATTTTGGTTTTCGGCAGACTCTCTGGAACAGATTAATCACGAAAACCAAGGGTCCACTGTACATTATTTAGGTATGCATACTGGCCAGAGTCCATCGTAGGTCCGAGTTGTCGGTAAACGAGTACGTTGCTAAGTGAGGAGAGGCTGTACTGTGGACATTCCAGGCACTAAAGAAACATTTCCCCTATTCATTAATGACTTCCTATAATATAATTTCCCTCCATTTTGAATGAATCATACAAAAAAAATTGAAGATTTACCCTATTTCTTGAACAATAAAATATAACCTGAAGAGATTGGTTATAATTTATGGAATCCCAATAATTGAATCATATTTAGTAAAACCCCATAAAACAAACTGGGGTGTAGGGAAGACTTTGCACATCTCAAGAAAATTGTCAAGAATGAAATACAGTGGACCCCCGGTTACGTACTGCTTCCAACTCCAACAATTATGTAAGTGTATTTTTGTAAGTGCTTTTGTAAGTGTATTTTTGGGGGTCTAAAAGGAGTAATCTACTTTACATTATTCCTTATGGGAATAAATTATTTCGGTAACGGCACTCGAACAGCTTTCTGTAACAAAATATGGCCGTTAACCGGGGGTCCACTGAATTTCAATTACTTTGAGCCCAATTTCAAGCTAATTCCAGTTATGAACCCAACCAAAAGTCATCTCTACTTCAGTAATACACTACATCTTTCATTCTGTCAAATGATACCAAGAAACAGCCAATAAAACCATAAAAACCATGCTAGAAAACACACCTCCAAGATGCTATTTTACACCAAACTCATGGTTAGAGGTTTACTTTTCTCATCAATATAAATCACCATCCATCCCCTCCCTCCCCATTCCTCTCCCTTCCATTCCCTTCCCTTTCTTATCCCTTCCTCCTTCCCCTCCCCTCTACGAGTTACACCACCCCACTACCCCTGCTCCACTACAGATTCACACTTGCTGCACAAACTCATTCTCTCATATCTAGACCAAGATTTACCGCTCACAGCTTATCTGACGGAGCCAAGCTCAAAACGTAGATCTACATAAATGATCCTGGCGTCAATAATGTAGATCTATGTACGAGACAGTGAAAAGGTTAAGAATCCTTGAATCGGTGCCTGGTGACATACTTTGCTTCAATTGGTCAACCTCTCTGATTACTATATCCATAGGCATAATTACCATATGTCTAGTGACTGTGATATTATGCAAGTTATTTTCCTCAAGCCAACTATTATACTGGGAGTGAAACATATTTCTTCCTTGTTGTCAGTAAGCTGTCCAGAGTTAGTTTTAAGTGGACCCAACCTCCATTCAAGGGAGGTTCCTTGACGCTGGTGAGGGGCTCTTGATCTAGGGAATTGTATCTGTGCTCCAGTTCTCTAAATTAAGCCTGAATACCTTCTATCCCCTCCTCCCCACAGGCGCTGTATAATCCTACGGGTTTAGCGCTTCCCCAATATAATAATAATAATAATTAATATAATATTATAATATAATACGTATAATAATATAATACTATAATAATAATTAAAATAATAATACTATAATAACAAGTGAGCCCCACAAACACACTGTTTTCTCTTATAATAACACCTCAGAAGGGAAAGCATGGGAAGATGTTTTCAGAGCGGAGTGGGAATGGCCGCCACTTGTCATATAATGGCATTTTATTCATTCTAGAGTATATATCAGGTGTCTATGTTATTTATATTGTTTATTATGTCATATTAGACAAATTGTGATAGATAAACAAGCCGTAGAGTTGATATTAGCATTATATTGAAGTATTTTATCCTGCCTCCTGAGAGCAGGAATTTTGCTGGAACGGATTAAAGGCATTTCAATTAATTTAAATGAGGAAAATTGACTCAGCATACGAGCAGATAGGGTTACGAGCTAGGTAACGGAACGGATTAAACTCGTAAGCAGAGGTTCCACTGTACTTTCTCGATTCTCACTAAGACAACTTTCATATCGTGAATTAACGGACACCAAACTCATACAGCACCACAACTGTTGTGCATTCTTTTGCTTCAGACACCTGATCCAATAAATCTGCTTCATCTGATCTAGACCCATCAGTCTGTTCCAAATCTATTGGTTCAAACTGAAAAAGGTGCTTAGTTAAGATAGACAGAACAACCCATAGAGTTTTCCCAAAATTTCACCAGTTCCATCTTGATAGATTTATTTGTTCCTATAGTTCTCACTCCTTGTATTGGTAAATACTTTTTTACATGGTTTACTTTTCTTCTTTTACATATATTTCACTTGTTTGTCTTTTGCATGTTGTTTACCTTTCTTCTTTTTTTTATATGGCATACCTTCTACTTTTCCACAAACTGGCCATATCCCACTGAGGCAGGGTGGCCCAAGAAGAAAAACAAAAGTTTCTCTTTCTGCCGGGAGCCCCTTGCTCCCAGCATTTTAGTTGCCTCTCACGATACACATGGCATACAGAGGAAGAATTCTGTTCCACTTCCCCATGGAGAAAATAATTAAGAGTTCGACCTGATAATCTTGAGAACACCAGCGGTCAACCCCACTCTCTGGCTACCATTCTTCCTACTATAATACTGGTAAAATATTTCTTATGACAACTCTTTCCTGTACTAATTTTTTCTTCAACATGTCAGCCATCTCCCACCAAGGCAGGGTGATCCAAAAAAGAAACTTTCACCATCATTCACACACACTCACTGTCTTTGCAGAGGCGATCAGATATGATTCACTCCAAACAGCAAATATCCTAAACCCCTCTTTTAAAGTGCAGGCATTGTACTTCCCACCTCCAGGACTCAAGTGTGGCTAACCCGTTTCCCTGAATCCCTTCACAAAATATTGCCCTATTCACAATCCAACAGCTTGTCAAGTCCCAAAAACCATTCTTCTAATTTTCTTTTCAACAAACCGGCCATATATCACCGAGGCAGGGTGGCCCAAAAAGAAAAACAAGTTTCTTTTCATAACTTTAGTAATTTATACAGGCATTTTAGCCGCCTCTTACGACACGCATGGCTTAAGGAGGAAGAATTCTGTTCCACTTCTTCATGGAGTTGTCTAATGTTATCTTCAATATATTTCACCTATCATTTCTCTTCACTCCTGCACCCCCATTCCTACAGCCATAAACTTCATTCTTAAAAATACACCCTACCTAAATGAAGAAAACAATGGTGAGAATAAGTAGATATGCGAGAAAGGAAAAGATTAAAGGTTGGAATGGAAGGAGTACAGATGAAGTGAAAGTAATAAACTATGTGAAAATGATATATCTACAGATAAGTAGGATAAAATAAATTGCTGAATATATAAAGAATCAAACACAAAGTGGGAGTTGTGACAGTTGCTCTTTGCTGATGACACTGTGCTTTTGGGAGATTCTGAAGAAAAGTTGCAGAGGTTGGTTGGTGAGTTTGGTAGGGTATGTAAAAGAAGGAAATTAAAAGTGAATATAGGAAAGAGTAAGGAGATGAGGATAAGAAAAAAATTAGGTAACGGAAGATTGGATATCAAATTGGAGGTAGAGAGTATGGAGGAGGTGAATGTGTTCAGATATTTGGGAGTGGACATGTCAGCAGATGGGTCTATGAAAGATGAGGTGAATCATAGAATTGATGAGGGGAAAAAGGTGAGTGGTGCAATGAGGAGTCTGTGGAGACAAGTATGAGAATATAGTTATACCAATGCTCTTGTATGGGTGTGAGACATGGGTTGTGAATGTTGCAACAAGGAGAAGGCTGGAGGCAGTGGAGATGTCATGTCTGAGGGCAATGTGTGGTGTGAATATAATGCAGAGAATCCGTAGTTTGGAGATTAGGAGGTGGTGTGGGATTACCAAAACTATTATCCAGAGGGCAGAGGAGGGGTTGTTGAGATGGTTTGGACATGTAGAGAGGATGGGACGAAATAGAATGACTTCAAGAGTGTATAAATCTGTAGTGGAGGGAAGGCGGGGTAGGGTTCGGTCTAGGAATGGTTGGAGAGAGGGAAAAAGAATGTTTTGAGTGCGAGGGGCTTGGACTTCCAGAAAGCATGAGTGAGTGTGTTAGATAGGAGCGAATGGAGACAAATTATTTTTAGGACTTGACGTGCTGTTGGAGTGTAAGCAAGGTAACATTTATGAAGGGATTCAGGGAAACCGGCAAGCCGGACTTGATTCCTGGAGATGGGAAGTACAGTGCCAGCACTCTGAAGGAGGGGTGTTAATGTTGCAGTTTTGTAACTGTAGTGTAAGCATGCCTAGGCAAGACAGTGATGGAGTGAATGATGGTGAATTTTTTTCTTTTTTCAGGCCACCCTGCCTTGGTGGGAAACGCCCAATGTGTCAATAAAAAAAAAAAAGATGAGAGAAAACAAGTTGCATATGTTATGGAAAGAAAAATTTGTCAAATTAAAAAATGACTATCAGAGTATTTATAGTATAGTGGCGTCAACACTTTTTTATTAGTGTCAAGCATAACCATCAAATGTTACTGCAGGAAGATGAGATAGTGGAAATGTCTAAGATTTGTGTGTGGTGTGAATATTATGCAGAGAATTAAGTAGTAAGAAATTAGACAGTATGAAGAGTATAATTCAGAGTGAAAGAAGGATTGTTGAAATTGCCTGTCAAGTAGCAGAGAAAAACAGGATATTAAGAAGGGTAGGTAGAAAGTGTAGGAGACATCTGAAAAAGGATAGGAAGTAATGTAAAGGGTATCATACCCATACCCTAAGAGAAAGCTGATATTTCCCCATGGTTTGGGTATAAATGCCAATGCATAAGAGTTCAGATATCTCTTCAAACTGCAAATATCCCCACTCCTCCTTCAAAGTGCAGGCACTATACTTCCTATCTCCAGGACTCAAGTCCAGCTAACCAGTTTTGTTTAATCCCTTCACCAAATGTTACCTTGCTCACTCTCCAACAGCTCATCAACTCCCATAAACCATTTGCCTCCACTCACTTCTAATATGCTCACAAATGCCTGCTGGATATTAAACTATTAGGATAATTTCAACATTTTCTCTAAATCTGCAATACACTCACTGCTTATTCTGTTCCATCTCATGAGACAAACCTACTTCAAATTCTTCAGGAATTACTGCAATTTTAGGGACTGTACATGAGCTCAGCATAGTTACCAATAGTTGATAATCTGTTAAGCTCATGTGCAACCCCTAAAAAATTGTTGTAATGTTTTCAAAATCTGGCAATAAGTTTTTTTTATTAAGTGGAACAGATTAAGCAATAATACCATCCTACTCTACATACAGAGTACATGACCCTTATTACCCACAATACCTCTTCATAATATCTGGTTGTGTGTCTACACACTCCATTAAATTGATAAATAAACAAAAATGACAATCAGACAAATGAATGGACATGCAGATTTCACCCCTAATTTTTAAATAAGGAAGAGGAACAAAACCAATTTGATAAAACATTTCTTACCGATAAACTTCTGATAATACCAGTTTGTCCAATGAGACCAGAATCATCGTGAGTGTCCTTGATCCTCACTTCAATATCTGTTGTCTGCCAATCTTGCATGCCCAAGGAGTCCATACCTGATGGGAAAACATTGATGATATTTTACAATAACTGCACATTAAAGGTTATAAATGCCAACTAAGACTCAAAACAGTACTGCACATATCTGAAATTTAAATGCAGTTGATGAGAAGTTTTTTTTTTTTTTCAACAAGTCGGCCGTCTCCCACCAAGGCAAAGTGACCCATAAAGAAAGAAAATCCCCAAAAAGAAAATACTTTCATCATCATTCAACACTTTCACCTCACTCATACATAATCACTGTCTTTGCAGAGGCGCTCAGATACATACTACAGTTTAGAATTGTCCCTCCAAACTGTCACTATCCCAGAACCCTCCTTTAAAGTGCAGGCATTGTACTATACTACCCATTTCCAGGACTCAAGTCCGGCTAAATCAATAACTGGTTTCCCTGAATCCTTCACTAAATATAACCCTGTTCAGACTCCAACATCTCATCAGGTCCCAAAAACCATTAGTCTCCATTCACTCCTATCTAACATGCTCACACACGCTTGCTGGAAGTCCAAACCCTCGCCCACAGAACAACCTTTACCCTCCTCCAACCTTTCGAGGACGACCCCTACCCTCCTTCCTTCCCTCCAGATTTATACGCTCTCCAAGTCATTCTACTTTGATCCATTTTCTCTAAATGACCAAACCACCTCAACAACCCCTCTTCAGCCCTCTGACTAATACTTTTAGTAACTCCACACCTCCTCCTAATTTCCACACTCCAAATTCTCTGCATAATATTTACACCACACATTGCCCTTAGACAGGACATCTCCACTGCCTCCAGCCTCCTCCTTGCTGCAGCCTTTACAACCCATGCTTCACACTCATATAAGAGTGTTGGTACCACTATACTTTCGTACATTCCCTTCTTTGCCTCCATAGATAACGTTTTTGTTTCCACAGACACCTCAACGCACCACTCACCTTTTTTCCTTCATCAATTCTATGGTTAACCTCATCCTTCATAAACCCATCCGCTGACACGTCAACTCCCAAATATCTGAAAACATTCACTTCTTCCATACTCCCTCTCTCCAATGTGATATCAAATTTTTCTTTATCTAAATCGTTTGATACCCTCATCACCTTACTCTTTTCTTTGTTCACTTTCAACTTTTACACACCCTCCCAAACTCGTCCACTAACCTTGCAACTTTTCTTTAGAATCTCCTATAAGCACAGTATCATCAGCAAAAAGTAACTGTCAACTCCCATTTTGTACTTGATTCCCATAATTTAATCCCACTCCTCTCCCCAACACCCTAGCATTTACTTCTTTTACAACCCCATCTATAAATATATTAACCCTTAAACTGTCCAAACGTAGATATACGTTTGCACGCGTACTGCTCCGAACGTAGATCAACGTTTTATTTTTCATTCCTTCAAATTTAGTGCAATAGGCCTGAGTCGCCTAGACATGAGAGAATGGGTCTGCGCCCTCAGTGTGCGCAGTATTAAAAAAATCTGGGACCACTTAGTACCTTGTGGGAGCACTAGTTCAATTGAGTGCCACCTGATGCAAATATTGTGGCAAACACCATGGATTCACTGATGTCATGTCACATTAACACTCCCCTTATAAGAGGAAAGTAAAAATAGGTTCGATAAATACATGAGTGGCTGTGGGTGGGTGTGAGTTGGACCTGACTAGCTTGTGCTACTAGGTCTGATGCTGTGCTCCTTCCTTGAGAGGATGTGACCTGACTAGGTGGGTCATTGGTCTAAGCTGGGGGGTGATATGGACTTGCCTTGCATGGGCCAGTAGGCCTTCTGCAGTGTTCGTTCTTTTTTATGTTCTTATATATTTGGCAGGTTGGCTCTGGCTGTCTCTATCTCTGGCTGTCTCTATCTCTGGCTGTCTCTATCTCTGGCTGTCTCTATCTCTGGCTCTGTCTATCTCTGGCTGTCTCTATCTCTGGCTGTCTCTATCTCTGGCTGTCT
Source organism: Cherax destructor (assembly GCA_009830355.1). Lineage (NCBI taxonomy): Eukaryota > Metazoa > Arthropoda > Malacostraca > Decapoda > Parastacidae > Cherax > Cherax destructor. Next base: position 169,158 of record WNWK01002945.1, read on the forward strand.
CTATCTCTGGCTGTCTCTATCTCTGGCTGTCTCTATTCTGGCTGTCTCTATTTCTGGCTGTCTCTATCTCTGGCTGTCTCTATCTCTGGCTGTCTCTATCTCTGGCTGTCTCTATCTCTGGCTGTCTCTATCTCTGGCTGTCTCTATCTCTGGCTGTCTCTATCTCTGGCTGTCTCTATCTCTGGCTGTCTCTATCTCTGGCTGTCTCTATCTCTGGCTGTCTCTATCTCTGGCTGTCTCTATCTCTGGCTGTCTCTATCTCTGGCTGTCTCTATCTCTGGCTGTCTCTATCTCTGGCTGTCTCTATCTCTGGCTGTCTCTATCTCTGGCTGTCTCTATCTCTGGCTGTCTCTATCTCTGTGTCTATATCTCTGTGTCTATATCTCTGTGTCTATATCTCTGTGTCTATATCTCTGTGTCTATATCTCTGTGTCTATATCTCTGTGTCTATATCTCTGTGTCTATATCTCTGTGTCTATATCTCTGTGTCTATATCTCTGTGTCTATATCTCTGTCTATATCTCTGTATATCTATATACATCTCTGTCTCTCTCTCTCTCTCTCTCTCTC
>WNWK01002945.1:169827-174827 GCA_009830355.1 Cherax destructor
TTTAATTTTTCTTAGGGAAAAAATGGTTAGGGGGGAATTTTTGGTTTTGGAACTCTCTGGAACAGATTAATCACAAAAACCCAAAGGGGTCCACTGTACATTATTTAGGTATGCATACTGGCCAGAGTCCATCGTAGGTCCGAGTTGTGGGTCAGTACGTTGTAATGAGGAGGGCTGTACTGTGGACATTCCAGGCACTAAAGAAACTTTTCCCCTATTCATTAATGATTCCTATAATAAAATTTTCCCCCTCCTTTTTAATAAATCATCAAAAAATTGAAGATTTACCCTTTTTTTTGAACAATAAAATATAACCTGAAGAGATTGGTTATAATTTTGGAACCCCAATAATTGAATCATATTTAGTAAAACCCATAAAACAAACTGGGGTGTGGGGAAAGACTTGCACATCTCAAGAAAATTGTCAAGAATGAAATACAGTGGACCCCGGTTACGCTCTTCCCAACCCCAACAATTATGTAAGTGTTTTTTTGTAAGTGTTTTTGTAAGTGTTTTTTTGGGGGGTCTAAAAGGAGAAATCTACTTTACATTATTCCTTATGGGAATAAATTATTTGGTCCCACCAACAGCTTTCTGTAAAAAATATGGCCGTTAACCGGGGGCCCCTGAATTTCAATTCTTTGAGCCCAATTTCAAGCTAATTCCAGTTATGAACCCAACCAAAAAGTCATCTCTACTTCAGTAAAAAATACATCTTTCATTCTGTCAAATGATACCAAGAAACAGCCAATAAAACCATAAAAACCATGCTAAAAAACACACCTCCAAGATGCTTTTTTACACCAAATTGGTTAGAGGTTTACTTTTCTCATCAATAAAAATCACCATCCACCCCCCCCTCCCCATTCCTCCCCTTCCATTCCCTTCCCTTTCTTATCCCTTCCTCCTTCCCCCCCCCTCTCGAGTTACACCACCCCACTCCCCCTGCCCCCTACAGTTTCACACTTGCTGCACAAACTCATTCCCCATATCTAGACCAAGATTTCCGCTCACAGCTTATCTGCGGAGCCAAGCTAAAAACGTAGATCTACATAAATGATCCGGGGTCAATAATGTAGATCTATGTAACATGAAAGGTTAAGAACCTTAACGGTCCCGGGGTGACATACTTTGTTCAATTGGTCAACCTCTGATTACTATATCCATAGGCATAATTACCATATGTCTAGTGACTGTGATATTATGCAAGTTATTTTCCTCAAGCCAACTATTATACTGGGAGTGAAACATATTTCTTCCTTGTTGTCATAAGCTGTCCAGAGAGTTTTAAGTGGACCCAACCTCCATTCAAGGGGGTTCCTTGACGCTGGTGGGGGGCTTTTGATCTGGGGGAATTTATCTGTGCTCCAGTTCTCAAAATTAAGCCTGAATACCTTCTATCCCCTCCTCCCCACAGGCGCTGTATAATCCTACGGGTTTAGCTCCCAAAAATAATAATAATAATTAATATAATATTATAATATAATCGTATAATAATATAATACTATAATAATTTAAAATAATAATACTATAATAACAAGTAGCCCCACAAACACACTGTTTTCCTTATAATAACACCTCAGAAGGGAAAGCATGGGAAGATGTTTTCAGGCGGAGTGGGAATGGCCGCCACTTGTCATATAATGGCATTTTATTCATTCTAGAGTATATATCAGGTGTCTATGTTATTTATATTGTTTATTATGTCATATTAGACAAATTGTGATAGATAAACAAGCCGTAGAGTTGATATTAGCATTATATTAAAGTATTTTATCCTGCCTCCTGAGAGCAGGAATTTTGCTAAACGGATTAAAGGCATTTCAATTAATTTAAATGAGGGAAAAATTTACTCAGATACGAGCAGATAGGTTACAGCTAGGTAACGGAACGGATTAAACTTAAAACAGAGGTTCCACTGTACTTTCTCGATTCTCACTAAGACAACTTTTTTATCGTGAATTAACGGACACCAAACTCATACAGCACCACAACTGTTGTGCATTCTTTTCTTTAAAACCTGATCCAATAAATCTGCTTCATCTGATCTAGACCCATCAGTCTGTTCCAAATCTATTGGTTCAAACTGAAAAAGGTGCTTAGTTAAGATAGACAGAACCCCATAGAGTTTTCCAAAATTTCACCAGTTCCATCTTGATAGATTTATTTGTTCCTATGTTCTCACTCCCTTTTATTGGTAAATACTTTTTTCATGGTTTACTTTTCTTCTTTTTCATATATTTCACTTGTTTGTCTTTTGCATTTGTTTACCTTTCTTCTTTTTTTTTATGGCATACCTTCTACTTTTCCACAAACTGGCCATATCCCACTGAGGCAGGGTGGCCCAAGAAGAAAACAAAGTTTTCTTTTTGCCGGGAGCCCCTTGCTCCCCCCATTTTAGTTGCCCTCCGATACACATGGCATACAGAGGAAGAATTCTGTTCCACTTCCCCATGGAGAAAATAATTAAGAGTTCGACCTGATAATCTTGAGAACACCAGCGGTCAACCCCACTCTCTGGCTACCATTCTTCCTACTATAATACTGGTAAAATATTTCTTATGACAACTCTTTCCTGTACTAATTTTTTTTTAACATGTCAGCCATCTCCCCCCAAGGCAGGGTGATCCAAAAAGAAACTTTCACCATCATTCACACACACTCACTGTCTTTGCAGAGGGGATCAGATATGATTCACTCCAAACAGCAAATATCCTAAACCCCTCTTTTAAAGTGCAGGCATTGTATTCCCCTCCAGGACTCAAGTGTGGTAACCCGTTTCCCTGAATCCCTTCACAAAATATTGCCCTATTCACAATCCAACAGCTTGTCAAGTCCCAAAAACCCTTCTTCTAATTTTTTTTCAACAAACCGGCCATATATCACCGAGGCAGGGTGGCCCAAAAAGAAAACAAGTTTCTTTTCATAACTTTAGTAATTTATACAGGCATTTTAGCCCTTACGACACGCATGGCTTAAGGAGGAAGAATTCTGTTCCCCTTCTTTATGGAGTTGTCAATGTTATCTTCAATATATTTCACCTATCATTTCTCTTCACCCTGCCCCCATTCCTCGCCATAAACTTCATTCTTAAAAAAACACCCTACCTAAATGAAGAAAACAATGGTGAGAATAAGTAGATATGCGGGAAAAGGGAAAAAATTAAAGGTTGGAATGGAAGGAGTACAGATGAAGTGAAAGTAATAAACTATGTGAAAATGATATATCTACAGATAAGTAGGATAAAATAAATTGCTGAATATATAAAAAATCAAACACAAAGTGGGAGTTGTGACAGTTGCTCTTTGCTGATGACACTGTGCTTTTGGGGGATTCTGAAGAAAAGTTGCAGAGGTTGGTTGGTGAGTTTGGTAGGGTATGTAAAAGAAGGAAATTAAAAGTGAATATAGGAAAGAGTAAGGAGATGAGGATAAGAAAAAAATTTGGTAACGGAAGTTTGGGTATCAAATTGGAGGTAGAGAGTATGGAGGAGGTGAATGTGTTCAGATATTTGGGAGTGGACATGTCAAATGGGTCTATGAAAGATGAGGTGAATCATAGAATTTATGAGGGGGAAAAAGGGGAGTGGGAATGAGGATCTGTGGGGAACAAGTATGAGAATTGTTATACCAATGCTCTTGTATGGGTGTGAGACATGGGTTTGAATGTTGCAACAAGGAGAAAGGGTGGAGTGAATGATGGTAAATTTTTTTTCTTTTTCAGGCCACCCTGCCTTGGTGGGAAACGCCCAATGTGTCAATAAAAAAAAAAAAGATGAGAGAAAACAAGTTGCATATGTTATGGAAAGAAAAATTTGTCAAATTAAAAAATGACTATCAGAGTATTTATAGTATAGTGGCGTCAACACTTTTTTATTAGTGTCAAGCATAACCATCAAATGTTACTGCAGGAAGATGAGATAGTGGAAATGTCTAAGATTTGTGTGTGGTGTGAATATTATGCAGAGAATTAAGTAGTAAGAAATTAGACAGTATGAAGAGTATAATTCAGAGTGAAAGAAGGATTGTTGAAATTGCCTGTCAAGTAGCAGAGAAAAACAGGATATTAAGAAGGGTAGGTAGAAAGTGTAGGAGACATCTGAAAAAGGATAGGAAGTAATGTAAAGGGTATCATACCCATACCCTAAGAGAAAGCTGATATTTCCCCATGGTTTGGGTATAAATGCCAATGCATAAGAGTTCAGATATCTCTTCAAACTGCAAATATCCCCACTCCTCCTTCAAAGTGCAGGCACTATACTTCCTATCTCCAGGACTCAAGTCCAGCTAACCAGTTTTGTTTAATCCCTTCACCAAATGTTACCTTGCTCACTCTCCAACAGCTCATCAACTCCCATAAACCATTTGCCTCCACTCACTTCTAATATGCTCACAAATGCCTGCTGGATATTAAACTATTAGGATAATTTCAACATTTTCTCTAAATCTGCAATACACTCACTGCTTATTCTGTTCCATCTCATGAGACAAACCTACTTCAAATTCTTCAGGAATTACTGCAATTTTAGGGACTGTACATGAGCTCAGCATAGTTACCAATAGTTGATAATCTGTTAAGCTCATGTGCAACCCCTAAAAAATTGTTGTAATGTTTTCAAAATCTGGCAATAAGTTTTTTTTATTAAGTGGAACAGATTAAGCAATAATACCATCCTACTCTACATACAGAGTACATGACCCTTATTACCCACAATACCTCTTCATAATATCTGGTTGTGTGTCTACACATCCATTAAATTGATAAATAAACAAAAATGACAATCAGACAAATGAATGGACATGCAGATTTCACCCCTAATTTTTAAATAAGGAAGAGGAACAAAACCAATTTGATAAAACATTTCTTACCGATAAACTTCTGATAATACCAGTTTGTCCAATGAGACCAGAATCATCGTGAGTGTCCTTGATCCTCACTTCAATATCTGTTGTCTGCCAATCTTGCATGCCCAAGGAGTCCATACCTGATGGGAAAAAACA
>WNWK01002945.1:179827-187272 GCA_009830355.1 Cherax destructor
AAAATCATCTCTATTTCTGTAATATATCTTCCATTCTATCAAATGAGACCACGAAAACGAGAATACATCAATAAATACCATACGAAAATCGACTGCAAAGTCGGTTTTAATCGAAAAAAACGGTCAGTTTTTTTTCTCTCATTATGCAGTGTGTACTGCAGGATTTTTTTTATACTGTGCACACTGACCACACAGACCCATTCTTTCATATGTATGCCTACCAGACGTTTTCTGCTTAAATTGAGGCCGCTAGAATTTGGGCGTACTAGTACGGCACCAACCCCCTGCTCGTAAAACGTACTAGTACGGCACCGACCCCCAAAGGGTTAACATTTCTGTCATGATCCCGTCAGTTCCTGCTGCTTTACCCCCTTTCATTCTACATAATGCCTCACGCACCTCCCCCACACTCACATCTTGCTCTTCCTCACTCCTAAAAGATGTTATACCTCCCTGACCAGTGCATGAAATTACCGCCTTCCTTTCTTAATCGACATTTAAAAATTCCTCAAAATATTCCCGCCATCTACCCAATACCTCCAGCTCCCCATCTACTAATTCCCCTACTCTGTTTTTAACTGACAAATCCATTCGTTCCCTAGGCTTTCTTACCTTGTTTATCTCACTCCAAAACTTTTTCTTATTTTCCTCAAAATTTCTTGACAGTGCCTCTCACACTCTTTCATCTGCTCTCCTTTTGCACTCTCTCACCACTCTCTTCACCTTTCTTTTACTCTCCATATACTCTGCTCTTCTATTAACACTTCTGTTTTGTAAAAACCTCTCATAAGATACCTTCTCTTTTATCACACCCTTTACTTCATTATCCCACCAATCACTCCTGTTTCCTCCTGCACCCACCCTCCTTCAACCAAAAACTTCTGCCCCACACTCTAATACTGCATTTTTAAAACAATCCCAACCCTCTTCAACCCCTCCACTATTCACACTTGCATTTGCCCACCTTTCTGCCAAAAGTTGCTTATATCTCATCCTAACTTTCTCCTCCCTTAGTTTAAGTATATAAACAAAATAAGGAAATCTTGCATTTAAGTAAATGAAGTACTGTAGCTCTCATAAGAGACAACTACAGTAAATGAATAAGAATACTGTACAATGAAAAGTCATATTTCTGATAAACAGTATGCAAAAACTCATTTATCGTGATAAACAATGCATTATAACAACTCACCTGCACCTGGTGTCTGAGGATTGTATGGAGAAGGTGCACCTGGTGTCATGGGGCTGTATGAAGCTAATGGTGAGGGTGAGGCATAACCTCCAGAACCCGGTGATGGAGAACCTTGATAACCTGTGCCAGGACTTGGTGTACCCACATAAGCAGCAGGACTTCCACCAGCTGGAAAAGGTAGATGGAAGAATATTAACCAGTGAATGGTATTAAACTAATTAATAACAACCAAATTTATTTAAAAAACTATAGTTACATGTACCAATTTTAATCTTTTGCGCCACCCAGCTACTGTATCTTTGTCTTACTCCAGCTACTGTATCTTTGTCTTACTCCAGCTACTGTATCTTTGTCTTACTCCAGCTACTGTATCTTTGTCTTACTCCAGCTACTGTATCTTTGTCTTACTCCAGCTCCTGTATCTGTCTTACTCCAGCTCCTGTATCTTTGTCTTATTCCAGTTCAAACTTTTAACAGTGCCCAAGATCACTGTCACTTCCAACACCTGCTTTGCTATTTTCATATCCTAAGCATCAAGGACCCCAATGCAAACAAGTCACTTTGACTTTTGGGGGATATCCTAGGTAATTTACAATGTATGATAATGTACTTATATGTACTTGTAACTAAATAAACTTACTATCAGGGCTAAATTGTAAGGATACTGGAAATAATGTTTATAGTATACAAATTCAGAGGGACTTCAATATTTGTACATCCTCTGCCTACCTTTATTTAAATATTCAGGGTTTAAAGTGTGCATGAGACCCGCCCACACCCACTCAGATAGTACCTGAGTGTGTGTGTGGGTGGGTGTCATGCACAATTTAAACACTTTAAAGCTACAAGAGGGTTTCGATTCAATAGGCTACTCGGGAGTTAGTTCCATTTAGTAGTAGTAGCAGCAGCAGTCACTGTACCAGCAGCAGCAGCAGTCACTGTACCAGCAGCAACAGCAGTCACTGTACCAGCAGCAACAGCAGTCACTGTACCAGCAGCAGCAGCAGTCACTGTACCAGCAGCAGCAGTCACTGTACCAGCAGCAGCAGCAGTCATTGTACCAGCAGCAGCAGCAGTCACTGTACCAGCAGCAGCAGCAGTCACCGTACCAGCAGCAGCAGCAATCACTGTACCAGCAGCAGTGGCGAGGGGAGATTGCTACCAGTATGTATTTATATACGTATCCTCTACTTTGCTTCATTTACATAATTCAAGTTAAAATGAAAGGAATCTGGATAAAATGTGAATACAATAACTATTGTATTGCATTAGTTTGGTTGTTAAACAAACAGCTGAAGAACAAATGCACCATGCATAACATTTGACATCTGGGTACCATCCCTCCGTCTGCACATGGAGTTTACTTGGAGAGGGTTTCGGGGGTCAATGCCCCCACGGCCAGGTCTGAGACCAGGCCTCATGGTGGATCAGGGTCTGATCAACCAGGCTGTTACTGTCGGCCGCACGAAAACTGACGTACGAACCACAGCCCGGTAGGTCAGGTACTGACTTTAGGTGCCTGTCCAGTGCCTTCTTGAAGACAGCCAGGGGTCTATTGGTAATCCCCCTAATGTATGCTGGGACCCATTTGAACAGTCTTGGGCCCTGGACACTTATGGTGTTGTCTCTCAGTGTACTCGTGGCGCCCCTGCTTTTCATCGGGGGAATGTTGCATCTCCTGCCGAGTCTTTTGCTTCCATAGGGAGTGATTTTCGTGTGCAGGTTTGGTAGCAATCCCTCCAGGACCTTCCAAGAGTATATTATCATGTATCTCTTTCGCCTGCATTCAAGGGAATACAGATCAAGGACCTTCAAACCTTCCCAGTAATTTAGGTGCTTTATCGTACTTATGTGTGCTGTGAAAGTTCTTTGTACACTGCAATGTCACCAGCCTTGAAGGGGGCTGTTAGTGTACAGCAGTATTCCAGCCTAGAGAGAACAAGTGATTTGAAGTGTCATCATGGGCTTGGCATCCCTAGTTTTAAAGGTTCTCATTATCCATCCTATCGTTTTCCTAGCCGATGAGGTAGATACATTGTTTTTTTATTTTTTATTATTAACACATTGGCTGTTTCCCACAAAGACAGGGTGGCCCGACAAAGAAAAACTTTCATCATCATTCACTCCATCACTGTCTTGCCAGAGACGTGCTTACACTACAGCTACAAAACTGCAACATTAACACCCCTCCTTCAGAGTGCCGGCACTGTACTGCCCATCTCCAGGAATCAAGTTATTGTGGGCTTTAAAGGCGAGATCCTTTGACATTATCACTCCCAAGTCCTTCACATTTCTTTCTCGCTCTACTGTATGGTTAGAATTTGTCGTATACCTTGATACAATTTTTATTTCCTCAAGTTTTCCATATCTGAGTAAGTAGTTGAAATTTCTCCTCGTTGAACTTCATATTGTTTTGAGTGGCTCATTTGAAGATTTGGTTGATGTTCGCTTGGAGTTTTGCAGTGTCTTCAATGGAGGTCACTGCCATGGCAATCCGGGTCATCCACAAAGGAAGACACGGAGCTATAGCTTACATATCTGTCTGTCAGAAATAAGGATGAGGAATAGAATGGGAGTGAGTACTGTGCCTTGTGGAACAGAGTTTTTCACCGTAGCTGCCTGGGACTTTACTCTGTTTACTATTACTCTTTGTGTTCTATTTTTCAGGAAGTTATAGATTCATCTACCAACTTTTCCTGTTATTCCTTTATCACGCATTTTGTGTGCTATTACGCCATGGTCACACTTGTCGAAGCTTTTGCAAAGTCTGTGTATTCTACATCTGCATTTTGTTTATCCTCAACAGCATCCAGGACCCTGTCATAGTGGTCCAGGAGCTGGGACAGGCAGGAGCGACCTGCTCTAAACCCGTGTTGCCCTGGGTTGTGTAATTGATGGGTATCTAGGTGGTTGGCGATCTTGCTTCTTAGAACCCTCTCAAAGATTTTTATGATATGGGATGTTAGTGCTATCGGTCTGTAGTTCTTTGCAATTGCTTTACTGCCACCCTTGTGGAGTGGGGCTATGTCTGTTGTTTTTAGTGTGTGTGGGATGACCCCTGTGTCCATGCTCCCTCTCCATAGAATCCTGAAGGCACGCGATAGGGGCTTCTTGCAATTCTTGATGAACTCGGAGTTCCATGAGTCTGGGCCTTGGTGCAGAGTACATAGGCATGTCATTTATTGCCTTTTCAAAGTCTTGTGGAGTTAGAATAATATCAGATTTTTGAGATGACCAAATTTTGCGTTTCGTTCATAAAGAATTCATTTGGATTGTCGACCCTTAGTCTGGGCAGCGGCTCGCTGAACACTGAGTCGTATTGGGACTTCAATATCTCACTCATTTCTTGGCTGTCATGTGTGTATGTCCCATCCCGCCTAAGAAGAGGTCCAATACTGGATGTTGTTTTTCCCTCCACACATCCCTCAATCAACACCACCTCCTTCACTCACTAACTCACTCCCTCCCTCCCTCCCAATGGAAATAGTAAGTCACTCTGATTTTTTTGGGTTATCCTAGGTTCTCTACACATATGCTGCTATGTATGATAATCTATGTAACTGTATTTGTGTATACCTAAATAAACTTCCTTACTCACTCCCTCTGCATCTCCCCTGCTCCCATCACGTCTCCCCGCTCCTCCCTCCCTCCTTCCCTACCGCCGCTCCTCCCTCCCTCCTTCCCTACCACCGCTCCTCCCTCCCTCCTTCCCTACCACCGCTCCTCCCTCACTCCTTCCCTACCACCGCTCCTCCCTCACTCCTTCCCTACCACCGCTCCTCCCTCACTCCTTCCCTACCACCGCTCCTCCCTCACTCCTTCCCTACCACCGCTCCTCCCTCACTCCTTCCCTACCACCGCTCCTCTCTCACTCCTTCCCTACCACCGTCTCCCTCACTCCTTCCCTACCACCGCTCCTCCTCACTCCTTCCCTACCACCGCTCCTCCCTCACTCCTTCCCTACCACCGCTCCTCCCTCACTCCTTCCCTACCACCGCTCCTCCCTCACTCCTTCCCTACCCCGCTCCTCCCTCACTCCTTCCCTACACCGCTCTCCCTCACTCCTTCCCTACCACCGCTCCTCCCTCACTTCTCCCTCCACCGCTCCTCCTCACTCCTTCCCTACCACCGCTCCTCCCTCACTCCTTCCCTACCACCGCTCCTCCCTCACTCCATCCCTACCACCGCTCCTCCCTCACTCCTTCCTACCACCGCTCCTCCCTCACTCCTTCCCTACCACCGCTCCTCCCCCACTCCTTCCCTACCACCGCTCCTCCCTCACTCCTTCCCTACCACCCCTCCTCACTCCTTCCCTACCACGCTCCTCCCTCACTCCTTCCCTACCAACGCTCCTCCCTCACTCCTTCCCTACCACCACTCCTCCCTCCTTCACTACCACCGCTCCTCCCTCACTCCTTCCCTACCACCGCTCCTCCCTCCCTCCCTCACGACCACCGCTCCTCCTCCCTCCGACCACCGCTCCTCCCTCCCTCACGACCACCGCTCCTCCCTCCCTCCTCCGACCACCGCTCCTCCCTCCCTCCCTCCGACCACCGCTCCTCCCTCCCTCCCTCACGACCACCGCTCCTCCCTCCCTCCCTCACGACCACCGCTCCTCCCTCCCTCCCTCACGACCACCGCTCCTCCCTCCCTCCCTCACGACCACCCTCCTCCCTCCCTCCCTCACGACCACCGCTCCTCCCTCCCTCCCTCACGACCACCGCTCCTCCCTCCCTCCTCCACCACCCTCCTCTCCTCACTACCACCGCTCCTCCCTCCTCCTCACTACCACCGCTCCTCCTCTCCTCACTACCACTCCTCCCTCCTCACTACCACCGCTCCTCCCTCCCTCACTCACTACCACCGCTCCTCCCTCCCTCACTACCACCGCTCCTCCCTCCCTCCCTCACTACACCGCCCCTCCCTCCTCACTACCACCGCTCTCCTCCCTCCCTCCTACTCACCGCTCCTCCCTCCCTCCCTACTACCACCGCTCCTCCCTCCCTCCCTCACTACCACCGCTCCTCCCTCCCTCCTACCACGCTCCTCCCTCCCTCACTCACTCCACCGCTCCTCCCTCCCTCCCTCCACTACCACCGCTCCTCCTACCACCCTCCTCCCTCCGCTCACTACCACCGCTCCCCTCCCTCCCTCGCTCACTACCACCGTTCCTCCTCCCTCCCTCCCTCACACCACCGCTCCTCCCTCCCTCCCTACCACCGTCTCCCTCCCTCCACTACCACCGTTCTTCCCTCCTCCACGCTCCTCCTCCTCCTCACTACCACCGCTCCTCCCTCCCCCTACCACCGCTCTCCCTCCTCCCTCCGCTCCTCCACCGCTCTCCCTCCCTCCCTCCTCACTCCACCCTCTCTCCCTCCCTCGCCCCTACCACCGTTCTTTCCTCCCTCCCTACCACCGTTCTTCCCTCCTCCTACCACCGTTCTTCCCTCCTCCCTACCACCGTTCTTCCTCCCTCCCTACCACCGTTCTTCCCTCCCTCCCTACCACCGTTCTTCCCTCCCTCCCTACCACCGTTCTCGTGCAAGTTTTCCTCTCCCTCCACCGTTCTTCCCTCCTTCCTACCACCGTTCTTCCTCCTCTCCCTACCACCGTTCTTCCTCCTCCTACCACCGTTCTTCCTCCCTCCTACCACCGTTCTGGTGAAGTTTTACGATACTCAGAGGGACCACTGTATTGTATATCTCGCTAACTTCCTCCTCCCTTAGTTTATACACTTTTCCTCTCTCTTACTTGTTTGCCATTTCTTTGTCCCATCTACCTTTTACTCTAACTTAGCTACAACTAAATAATGATCTGATATATCCGTTGCCCTATATAACATTTACATCCTGAGCCTACCCATCACTTTATCACATCATAATCAACAAACTACTTTCTTGTGCTATATCATACCTTGTATTTTATTTATCCTCTTTAAAATATGTTTATCCAAACCTCTTTCTACACATAGCTCAATTAACGGTTCTCCATTTACATTTACCTGGCAACCCAAAATTACCTACTACTCTCTCCACAATATTTTTACCACTTTAGCATTAAGATCCCCAACCACAAGTACTTTCTCACTTGGTTCAAAACTCCCCACGCACTCACTCAACATTTCCCAAAATCTCTCTCTCCTCTACACTTCTCTCTTCTCCAGGTGCATAAACACTTACTATAACCCACTTTTCACATCAATCTTTATTTTTCTCCACATAATCCTTGAATTTATACATTTATATACCCTTTT
>WNWK01002946.1:0-187220 GCA_009830355.1 Cherax destructor
GGTACCACATCACACACCCAGCACCCTGGTACCACCACATCACACACCCAGCACCCTGGTACCACGTCACACACCCAGCACCCTGGTACCACGTCACACCCAGCACCCTGGTACCACCACATCACACACCCAGCACCCTGGTACCACCACATCACACACCCAGCACCCTGGTCCACGTCACACCCCAGCACCCTGGTACCACAATCACACACCCAGCACCCTGGTACCACATCACACACCCAGCACCCTGGTACCACGTCACACACCCAGCACCCTGGTACCACGTCACACACCCAGCACCCTGGTACCACCACATCACACACCCAGCACCCTGGTACCACGTCACACACCCAGCACCCTGGTACCACGTCACACCCAGCACCCTGGTACCACCACATCACACACCCAGCACCCTGGTGCCAACGTCACACACCCAGCACCCTGGTCCAGCCACCAGCACTGCCACACACCAGCACCCTGGTACCACGTCACACACCCAGCACCCTGGTACCACCACATCACACACCCAGCACCCTGGTACCATCGCCGTCACACACCCAGCACCCTGGTACGTCACCACATCACCACACCCAGCACCCTGGTACCACCACATTCACACCCAGCACCCTGGTACCACGTCACACACCCAGCACCCTGGTACCACTATATCACACACCCAGCACCCTGGTACCACCACATCACACACCCAGCACCCTGGTACCACCACATCACACACCCAGCAACCTGGTACCACGTCACACACCCAGCACCCTGGTACCACCACATCACACACCCAGCACCCTGGTACCACGTCACACACCCAGCACCCTGGTACCACCACATCACACACCCAGCACCCTGGTACCACCACATCACACACCCAGCACCCTGGTACCACCACATCACACACCCAGCAACCTGGTACCACGTCACACACCCAGCACCCTGGTACCACCACATCACACACCCAGCACCCTGGTACCACGTCACACACTCAGCACCCTGGTACCACCACATCACCTCGTGCTGGGACTCCGGAATAGCGCACCTTCTTCCCTTGGCCACCAAGGTTCTAATAATAGCCAGGAGTAGCGAATAAATACCAGAGTATATACATTGAGAAGTGTATATCTGTATACATCGAAGTGTATATATGTCAGTGTATATATGTATTTTAATCTCTTTGTGTTAGTGTACAGGTGAATTAGAGCCTTACTGACTCATTGGCAGTCAGTAGGTTTTAAATGTAACTAATAAGTATCACACACACGGATAAAAGGACGATGGTTTTAAAGTGTCACTTCAGCCATGTGATCAATGTAGAAAAACAATTATGTTATGTTTGTGTTGCTGATACTGCTTTTTTAACAAAACAGTGTCACATGAACTAGTGCAAACACTTCAGCCCTGGGTTTTTTCATTTACAAATTGTAGACAGTTACATAGAGAGGTCTGGTGAATTGTGTTAGACAGTAGTACTATGCTATCATTTCACTATGTTAAATGTTAACTTGTTGAATGCTTAAGTTCCCCAGAAGAGGATATACCCGTGGCAATTAACAGAGAAGCCCCCGCCACGCGTTGACAAAAACATAACCTTTTCACCTCGTTTCGTGTTGGTAATATTTTATCATTCATTCAGTTGTTCCTAATCATTCTTACAGCTTGTGATAAAATCTAAATAAATACGATAAATGAAGTGAATGTTCAGTTTTCTTCAATAAAGAATCAGAATTTTCTTTTTTCTTTCAAAAATATTATTGAAGAATATGATTACCTAGAAGTATTTATGGAGGGATTAACAGAAAGCATCGCTCACCCGGAGCCAATACGCTTCGCCGCTCCGCTGTTCATCGATCTCATTGGCTGGTGGGGGTTGTGGGGGTGATGGGGAGACTGGGGCTGCTTAATGAATAATACCTCCAATTATACTTCCTGTGTATCATCCTTACCATACCTGTATGTTATGTTATGGTATTTGCAATGAATAATATGTTTGTCCCGGGTCTGATGTGAATATAAAGTTGATCATTATAAGTAAGAAAGGTAGAATGTTGTGAAGCAGCTGCGGTAGAAGGGAGAAAAAGTTCGTGATTGGGAAGCGAGGTCAGCTGGTCGCCGGGTTCACCGCTGACTCATAACAACATTGCTTCCATACATGTTGATCATACAACCCCCCACATCTTTGTTGTAGCTTGTGTCTCACGGTAACTCTACTATTAGTCTACATGAAATTCGTGTTTAACATGTATCAGTATGAGTGATCTGCGTGCATGTTGCAAACACCAACAGTAGTACTGGTGCACCTTCAACGAGGGTGCCTTGATGCTGGTAAGAGGTTCTTGATCCTAGGATTTGTACCTACCTTCCCCTTCTTGGATCCCCTTCCGGTTTAACACTTCCCCGTGAATGTAATAATTAACAGTAATACTGGTGAATTGAGAAACCCCACAGGTAGACATAAACACAGTGTAAGAGAGTGTATATTTCCATCTTCGTCTAGGATCTGCTGGCGGACGAAAAAATTAAATACCACTCGTTCGTGGTTACAATAATATAAATACTGCTTGTCCTCGGATCAAGGTAAAACACCTAGCTCTGCTGGGTGCTTGATTCTTGTAGGATTTGGTGGTCCTGTGGGTTACAGCGTCATGTGATTTTCGCTCACCATGAGGCGGGCCAAAACGACATGGGTTCGAGTCCTTGGCTAGTCGCAGTGTTGTTATTGATTAAATACCACTCGTTCGTGGTTACAATTAAGTATAATATATATATATATATATATATATATATATATATATATATATATATATATTATACTTATATAATATGTATATGCATGCCTAGCATGGGAATGGAAATCTTTAGCTCATATTTCGCACTGTCGTGCGTCGTTTAGGAGCTAAGCAATGCTGTACGTCTAGAAATAGGTGAAAAAGTCTCAAGGGCAAGGTAGAAGCGTGTCATCGTCGACCCATACCACTAGTATGGTTTCCGAATAGGTTTCTCTCTAACTTCTTAACTAATAGAACCCAAAGAGTAATGGTATAGAGAGTAAAATTATTGACTGCTACAGTAAAGGCACATTACTCTTCCCCACTAATCTTTCTCATTCTCATATCGAGAACAAACAGGGACATAAATCATAGCACTGTATCATCTTTGCAAACGATACTAGACTCTGCATGAGAGTGATGACCATTGAAGACACAGCGATCATCCAAGGTGATATCAACCAAGTCTTTAAGTGTGTTACTGATTACAATATGATGCTCAGTA
Source organism: Cherax destructor (assembly GCA_009830355.1). NCBI lineage: Eukaryota > Metazoa > Arthropoda > Malacostraca > Decapoda > Parastacidae > Cherax > Cherax destructor. The sequence continues at coordinate 3,280 of WNWK01002946.1, forward strand.
AGGATAAATGTTTGTTACTGTCTTATGGAAGGATTGAGGACATAAAAACAAGATTGGAGTACAAAAATATACACAAATTACTTGCTAGAGTATAAGTTATATGTGAGAGACTTAGGAGTGATAATGTCAATATATTTCATATTCAAAAAGTACAACAATGTTATTATTGTATCTGTAAGGAAAATGATAGCTTGGATAACTAGAACTTTCAAGACAAGACATGCCAAGCCAGTGATGAGACTCTTCAAGCCGCTCATTCTCTTCAGGTTGAAATGTTGCTGTGTACCCACGGCCTCCTTTAGGGCAGTGAAATCATATAACTGGAAAATGTAGAGAGAACCTCGTATAAACTCAGCAAGTCCTTCAAACTATAGAACACAGGCAAAGAAGATACATGATTATCTACACATGGATGATTCGTTATACAAATACAAACTTTATTTCTTTGCATAGTATACAACGTGAGGTTGGCATGTTATAATTGTTAATCACAAAGAAAGCCACTAGCATGCCTGAGCATTTCGGGCAGAAATTAGATATTGGTCTCAAATCAACACTGAAATCTCTGCACATGAACACAAAAGGCTTGATACCTCCAGTGAAAAGCAGGGGAGCGAAGAGTAAACTGAGAGAGAACTCAATAGGTGTAAAGGGACCACGACTCTTCAACACCATCTATTCATTCATGAAGGGGGTTACCAACAAACCACCTAGCTGTCTTCAAGAGGAAACTCTACAAATTCCTCAAATCAGTTTCTGATCAGCCAGGAGGCGGGCACTAACAGCCTGTATACAGTATACCTGTTATCCCTCCTTGAGTATACATGTTATCCCTCCTTGAGTATACCTGTTATCCCTCCTTGAGTATACCTGTTATCCCTCCTTGAGTATACCTGTTATCCCTCCTTGAGTATACATGTTAGCCCTCCTTGAGTATACCTGTTAGCCCTCCTTGAGTATACCTGTTATCCCTCCTTGAGTATACCTGAATTCCTCCTTGAGTATACCTGTTAGCCCTCCTTGAGTATACCTGTTAGCCCTCCTTGAGTATACCTGTTATCCCTCCTTGAGTATACCTGTTAGCCCTCCTTGAGTATACCTGTTATCTCTCCTTGAGTATACCTGTTATCCCTCCTTGAGTATACCTGTTATCCCTCCTTGAGTATACCTGTTATCCCTCCTTGAGTATACCTGTTAGCCCTCCTTGAGTATACCTGTTATCCCTCCTTGAGTATACCTGTTATACCTCCTTGAGTATACCTGTCATCCCTCCTTGAGTATACCTGTCATCCCTCCTTGAGTATACCTGTCATCCCTCCTTGAGTATACATGTTATCCCTCCTTTAGTATACCTGTTATCCCTCCTTGAGTATACATGTTATCCCTCCTTGAGTATACCTGTTAGCCCTCCTTGAGTATACCTGTTAGCCCTCCTTGAGTATACCTGTTATCTCTCCTTGAATATACCTGTTATCCCTCCTTGAGTATACCTGTTATCCCTCCTTGAGTATACCTGTTATCCCTCCTTGAGTATTGCTATTCTTACTCCCAGAGTATACCTACTCCGAGTACAGGTACTCTTACTCCCAGAGTATACCTACTCCGAGTGCAGGTACTCTTACTCCCAGAGTATACCTACATCGAGTACAGGTACTCTTACTCCCAGAGTATATCTACTCCGAGTACAGGTACTCTTACTCCCAGAGTATACCTACTCTGAGTACAGGTACTCTTACTCCCAGAGTATATCTACTCCGAGTACAGGTACTCTTACTCCCAGAGTATACCTACTCTGAGTACAGGTACTCTTACTCCCAAGTATACTCTACTCGAGTACAGGTACTCTTACTCCAGAGTATACCTACTCGAGTACAGGTACTCTTACTCTCAGAGTATACCTACTCTGAGTACAGGTACTCTTACTCCCAGAGTATATCTACTCCGAGTACAGGTACTCTTACTCCCAGAGTATATCTACTCCGAGTACAGGTACTCTTACTCTCAAAGTATACCTACTCTGAGTACAGGTACTCTTACTCCTAGAGTATATCTACCTGGAGTCTACATGTTCTCTTACTCCTACAGTATGCCTACTCTTTCACCCTGAGTACAGCTACTCTCCCTCCCTGAGTACAGTTGCCTGTGTTGCAAGGGCGTTGCTCCCTTCACTCCCTGAGCGTCGTCCCTTCACTTCCTAGTCATGGTCCCGCCCCCTCCACGGACGTTGACCCTTCCACTGTCTCCAGCTTCACCTCCCTCCTCTCCCTGATCCTTCCTCCTCATCTCCCTGATCCTTCCTTCTCCTCCTCTCCCTGATCCCTTGACCTTCCTATATCTACTAACAACAATATAATTTTCATTCAGGACAAATTTAATTTACAATGTTACAAAAAGACAAGAAATAAAGACAAACCGGAGTATAAGACGAACACTAGTTGCTCAGTAGAAGGTTAGCGTAATGTGAGAGACCTGGAAGTATTAATGTCTGATCTTACGCTCAAGGACCATACCATTGTCAATATTACAACTACAAGGAAAAATATAGGTTGGATAACTAGAACTTTCAAACCAAGAAATGCCAAAGCCATGATAACTTTTCTTCAAGTCACTTGCTCTCTCTAGACTGGAATATTGCTGTGTACTTAAGGCTCTCTTCAAAGCAAGCGAAATGCGGAGCTGGAAAATGTACAGACAGCCTTCACAGTTAGCATAAACTCAGTGAAACACCTAAATTACTGGGAGTGCCTTAAGTCCTTCGAACTGTACTCTTCAGAACGTAGGCGAGAAAGATACATGATAATCTACACCTGGAAGATTTTGAAGGAATTGCACCCAAATCTGCACACCGAAATCACTACATATGAACACAGGAGGCTTGGCAGACGGAGCAGGATACTTCCTGTGTAAAGCAGGGAAGCGATAAGCACACAGAGAGAACTCAATAAGTATTAAGAGACCACGGCTCTTCAACACCCTCCATTCATGCATAAGAGGGATTACCAACAAACCCCTAGCTGTCTTCAAGTGAGAACTCGGCAAATTCCTCAAATCACTTTCTGATGAGCCGGGCTGTGGTGCAGATGTCGAACTGTGGGGCGGCAAGTACCAACAGCCTGATCCATCAGGCCAGCAACAAGGAGGCTTCGTCTGGACCCGGGCCGCGGGGGCAATGATCTCTGGACACAACTCATGTAACTTGACCCACATGGCTTGCTGTTGCAAGTTTGCAGTTTACACGTATGTGCCTCTACACTTCTGACAACCCAGTGATACACAAATGATTAACACTAAAATTTGAACGATGCCATTTGATTACCATGTCAAAAAGAAATTGACGTAATAAAATGAGAATAGGTTGCTTAAAGCAGTTTCCTTGTGCAGTGTAGTAATTTAAATGACTGCAAATACTTGCAGAAAAGCAGCTGTAATATTGCATCGGATGGTGGGAATCCCAGCATCCACTCTATGACAAGTGGCTCCTCATTATCTGTGCTCATTCTGTAATCTTTGGGATTTGACACAAATGGCTGACTGTACAGGCAACACCTGCGAATAACGGCCTTGTAGTTGACACGAATGATATGCACGAGGTAATAGCCATTACAAGGGACAGGCTGCCTACACTCTTAGTCTCTCCATCTAGCATAGCAGTATAAATATTGCAGCTCGTCAACACTGGTGGTGTGATATGGTAATAAGATACAATATAAGCTTTATGGCATTTTATTGAGAAGACGTTTCTTCCACCAGAGACGAAATTCTCACGAGAATTGATAAAGTGGATGAAACGTCTCCTTAAATAAAGTATCATAAAGCGCGTATTATTTTATCAGCATACTTGTCTGTATATGATACGTACCACTGATATACTTTGAATAAATGGTTTAGAAAAACGATAAATTGATAAATGAGACACTTGTATAACATTTTGGAATCTTTTTATGGAAAGATTCTCAGAATAAAGATTCCTAAGTGTTGCACATATGTCTCATTCAACACTGATGTACACTGGTAGTGTGGGTACAACATTCACCACTGATGTACACTGGTAGTGTGGGTACAACATTCACCACTGATATACACTGGTAGTGTGGGTACAACATTCACCACTGATATTCACTGGTAGTGTGGGTACAACATTCACCACTGATATACACTGGTAGTGTGGGTACAGCATTCACCACTGATATACACTGGTAGTGTGGGTAGAGCATTCACCACTGATATACACTGGTAGTGTGGGTACAACATTCACCACTGATATACACTGGTAGTGTGGGTACAGCATTCACCACTGATATACACTGGTAGTGTGGGTACAGCATTCACCACTGATATACACTGGTAGTGTGGGTACAGCATTCACCACTGATATACACTGGTAGTGTGGGTACAACATTCACCACTGATATACACTGGTAGTGTGGGTACAACATTCACCACTGATATACACTGGTAGTGTGGGTACAGCATTCACCACTAATATACACTGGTAGTGTGGGTACAGCATTCATCTACGTGACCTTCTGAAAGAGTTCATGGAATATATCCTGTGACTGACCTTGTTCACAGAAGGAATCCTGGTAAGTTTTGTCTGCCTGTTCGGTGACGATTATGTGTCCACGGCCAGCAGACACACTGACTGTCACAGTTAATGTACACATGAAGTCCAACTACGGCATAACAGACGCTGCCTCCAAGAGGTCTGACAAGTTTATCGATGTCAAGAAATCGTGTTTGGGTGACCTGGGATGAATTTACACATACTTGTTCTCTTGTAAGCGTAAGTATGTTTAGAAATGACTGATATATACGGAGATACTGCTGTTATACATCTATATACCTTTGATATACCTTTGAAGCGTTTCGAGAGTATCTACTCTGAGCCCGGCCATGGGCCAGGCTCGTCTGGTGCTTACCTGGTCAACCAGGCTGTTGCTGCTGGAGGCCCGCTGCCCCACATATCCATCACAGCCTGGTTGATCTGGCACCCGATGAAGATACTTGTCCAGTTTCCTCTTGAAGGCTTCTACACTGGAATTTTTCTTGATATAATTTCTCATTTGCAAAACTGCTTTTGCTATAACATAAGTTTTGGTAGATTTTAAATTGTTTAAATCCATCTTGAAGGACTTGTCTTTTTGGCAAGGTCATTTATCGTCAGACTTTCAGAATAAAGAAGTTTTCTTTTCTTATCTACAATAACATAAATTTTATTTCTATATTCATTTTTCTAGATTACATTGAACGTGATTCTTAGTAGAATCACTTTGATGCAAAGAAAGTTTATCAACAACACCAGTTAGAGGCGCGATCTCTCGTAGGCAGCACTTCAGGGTTATGCAAAGTTTGTTCTTTGATATGTGTTTACATGTTTCTCTGTTGTGTCATTGTTTGCCTTCAGTGTATTTATTTGTGTATTGTTCCAGTCACGGAATTGTTCCTTTTTATTCTTTATCTCCCATCCTGGATACCCCGGCTGATCCTGACTTGTAGGTCTACGCTCACCTAGGCTCATTGTGTAAATGGCCTCCCGGTGTTTTGATCCCCAGGAGCTGCGCTGTTTATCATAGACAGAATTGTTGTTTGCGTCTCTAATTAAATTTTAGAACTGCCTTGTGCAAGGTCATCTTACAACATTTCTTTGGTAATGTAATGAAGCTGCTATACTTGTGATGCTATTGTACCAATGAGATGTCAGTCTTGGGCAAATCTTTAGTTGCGCTCACGGTTGGTATATGTTTTCTAATCTCATCTGCTGCGTTGGTGACTGAAGCATACTTGCTGATGTGACCCTCTGTCATCAGAGTTTTCCACGAGTCAAGATTGTGCGGTGACACCAGTTAGACTCTACAGTCAGACTCTACAGTTAGACTCTACAGTCAGACTCTAGCTTCTTGCCGCCACAAGTTCATGTGTGATTGCTCCCTCAGTTGGCTCCATAGTCTTCAGTAAGAATGGTATGGTGATACCTACAAGATGTGGAAAAAGACACTAGTGGTGAAACGTTTCCTCTAATAAATGTCCTGAACTGTGCATAAGTGTGTTAACTTGTTAATGACAGAGTCAGTGTTATGGAAATTAACTTTCAATGGTAATTACAAAATTCTTATAAATCATAATATTCAGAAATTTAAAAAAAATGAAAATAAATAGCGAGCTGCTTTTCTAGACAGTTCACACATATTAAATTACTCACACATGTACTACTAATGTAATCACGTAATCGTAATAACACGATTATAAAAAAAAAAAAAAAAAGAATTTAAACCCCACCCGTTCCGTAGTTTTTTTTACTACTAATGTAATTTAATAGTCACCCAGATTGGCTGCTCTAAGTAATACAGATATGTGTTTTCCCGGGAAGTGTCCAAACCTCGCAAGGTAAGGTTTGTCAGGAAACAGAACAAGTGTTTCCTGACAAACCTTACCTCGCACTTCAATATAAAACACCCCAACACCAGCATCAGCGCCCCCCTTCCACCTCCACCATGACCTGGTGAGAATCGTCCTAACCCCCTCCCTGATTCAACGCCTTCCCTCCTCCCCCCGCCATCAATTACTCCTCTTTTCTCTACTATATGTCTCCCCCGAACCCCATTTTTGTACCCCCATTCCCCGCAACATCTGCCTCTACGTCAATTCTCTCCCCCTCGCCTTTTACGGTTCCCCTTACAGCTTTTCCCAGAGGGATGGCCTCCCCTACCCCAACAACACCCACCCATTGGCGCCGACTCTCCATTGTCTCAGCTACGCCCCCTCCCTCTCCCCCTCCCTCCCTCTCTTTCCATGTGCTGCTCTAACTCACTTCCTGCTGCATCTGCCACCACCTCTTCCCCCTCAACTATTACCACCCTCCCTCCAATGTCCCCTCACTTCCCATTAGCCAATCCAAAAAGAATTTCCCCCACCCGTCTTCTCATCCTCCTACCTCTCCACCCACTATTACTCCCATACCACCACCTCCCCCGTCAGCAAATCCCCTCAACCTCCCACCACCTTCCCCTCACCTAACACAATAACCGCCCACCTCCTCCCCGATCACCACCCGGCAGATACCACCACTACTCCCGACCCACCCCACCCAACCGAACTCCCATTTCCGCCCCCAACCCGGTGGCTGCTCTCCTTCCTTTCTCTAAATTCTAGACCAGTGGCTGCCTTCCCCTCACTGGCCATCAAAAACCCCACAGTAACTATCCTTCTTATCATATCCGTCATCATCCTTATGAGAAAGACCTGCCTTGCATGGGCCAGTAGGCCAGCTGCAGTGTTCCTCCAGTCTTATGTTCTTACCCCACACCACCCTCATATTCCTGAAAGACTTCACTCACTTCAAGGACCTCAATATAAATAATTCACGTTGACTATTTTTGGGTTATCCCAGGTAATTTACACTATGTATGATAATTGTACTTACGTGTACCTGTGCGTAAATAAACTTAATTACTAATCATCCCACAGAAACCGCTCACCCCCTACTATCCATGAAAGACTTCACTCACTACACCAGTAGTTGTCTTCCATTCCCCTCCCTTCGTCTCTCCCACCCTTCCTCCTTCCCTCCCTACCTCTCACAACAGTGGCTACCCGCCCCCACCCTCCCTCTCCCCAACATCCCACAGAGGCAGCCCTCGCCTTCCATCCCTGAAGTTCCCACAAAGGAGGCCCACCCCCTCCCACCCCCATAATACATCACCTACCACCCCAGAGGGCTGGCATCCACCCCCGCCAAACCCCAATCTCTACCCCTCCCTCCTCTTTACTGGTCGATGCCTCTTCCGCTAATGGTAATCCTCCCTCTCTCTCCTCTCTCCCTCCCTCCCTCCTCCCTCCTTCCCTACATGCAGAACCCTGGCTGCCACCTAATGTTACTCTCCCTTCACCTAATGATAGTCTCCCTTTCACCTAGTGTTATTCATCCTCTCACTTAATGTGTTTCCCCTTCACATACTGTTAGTCTTCCCTTCACCTATTGTGTCTCCCCTTCACCTAATGTCTTCCCTTCACCTAATGTGCCTCCCCTTCACCTAATGTGCCTCCCCTTCACCTAATGTGCCTCCCCTTCACCTAATGTGTCTCCCCTTCACATAATGTTTCTCCCCTTCACCTAATGTGTCTCCCCTTCACTTAGTGTTAGTCTTTCCTTCATTTAATATCAGTCGCCCCTTCAACTAATGTTAGAGGGACGGGAGGCGTGGAGGGACGGGAAGCGTGGAGGGACGGGAGGCGTGGTGGGACGGGAGGTAGGAGAGGCGGGGAGGGGCGGGAGTCATGGTGTGGTTGGAGGCGGGTAGAGGGGAGACGGGAGGGCGGAGTCATGGTGTGGTTGGAGGCGGGTAGAGGGGAGACGGGGAGGGGGGAGTCATGGTGTGGTTGGAGGCGGGTAGAGGGGAGACGGGGAGGAATGAGAAGTTGTGTGAGGGTTAAAATCCTTTTAATCAAACTGTAAGACTAAACCACCACTTGGATATTTCACTCTGGAGATAAATTAGGTAATATTTTAAGAGTATATAAGTTCATTTATTTTTCTTTCTGGCGCTGCTGCGTTCACTCACTACCAACTCTCTCTTAATATAATACACGATGGGGAAAAAAATGGAAACGTAACATTTGGAAATGTTTATTAGGGACACGCTCCACCAGTTTCTTGAGTCCATTACACTGAGGAAGGTGGAAGATGAGGAGTTTGAGGTCTACCTGGAGGGTATTCCGGGGATCAACGCCCCCGCGGCTCGGTCCACCACCAGGCCTCCCGGTGGATCAGGGCCTGATCAACCAGGCTGTTACTCCTGGCCGCACGCAGTCCAACGTACGAATCACAGCCCGGCTGATCCGGCACCGACTTTAAGTATCTGTCCAGATGTTGCACAGATGTTGCACAAGTGTCTCATTCTTCAACTTGTGGGTAAAATATTCACATCAACAATTAGAAGTAATCAGGAGGAAAAAGGAGTAAATATTTTACAATAATAATTTATTAACTCTTAAAACAGTTACACTGTATTATGATCATTACTTCATTTATTAACTTATAATGAGTGAATTTAAAAAAAGGAAAAGGGTTAACAGTAATACATAAATACACATCCTCAGGCATCAATACACTAGTTGTCTCCACAAGTCTAAATCTTGACTTGTCTCTCTGTCCCTCCCGAACAATCTCCTTTCGTCAGCTAAGAGGTCTCTCTCTCTCTCTCTCTCTCTCTCTCTCTCTCTCTCTCTCTCTCTCTCTCTCTCTCTCTCTCTCTCTCTCTCTCTCTCTCTCTCTCTCTTCATTCCCAGATACCTCCGTATTAAATGACCTGACTTCTTACCCTTCCACCCACTTATCCATTTGATATTGGGTTCCCAGGCCACTGTTCCACTAGGCGCTCGTAGGTACAACTTGACGCAACACCTGTTGATTTATTAATGTTATCTGCATTTTGTTTAAACTTCATCTCTGCTTCTTTCAAGCTCCTGTGCTGGCACTGTGTTCCTAGTCAAGTCTTACTCAACTGACCATCTAGTGTGAAAAGAAAATAATTGGTCCCAGCCACTCCATTTACCTGATCTCTTTAAGATGAATTTGGGAGTGCCTTGATGCTGGTAAAGGGCTCTTGATCAGAGGACTTGGAGCGACCTCCTACTTGTATCAAATCTGATTATTTTCCATTCTCCAGATGGTGTAAGACCCTTTCTCAAATTAATAATAATAATAATAGGTTGATAGACAGCAACCACCCAGGGAGGTACTGCCGTCCTGCTAAATGTGTGTGAAACTGAAACCTGTGGAAACTTTACACTGGTAGCATTCTATCCCACAGACACGTAAGATGACAGCTACACCTACTTACACAGCTCATACTGTACATGTGGTTGTGTATATACAGGTAAGTGTTTACACACACTCATCTGAGCTTCCTTCTAATTTCCTAATAGTTCTTGTCCTCGCAGTGTTTACTCTCATCTCCATGGGGAAGCGGAGAAAAAGGCTTCCTCCGTAAGCCATGCCTGTCGTAAAACGCGACTGACTTGCCGGGAGCAAGGGGCTAGCAACCCCTTCTGTATAAATTACTAAAACGAATATGAAGAAATTTTTGAAATTGGTTTGTTTGAATATGGGTGGGTGTAGAATGTTAATGTATCTTATTAATGAAAATATATTACCAGATATACATTAATGAAAATAAGATGACAGACATATCCTACGTTTGCTTTTAACAGAGAAAATATAAACTATAAATATATATTTAAATATACTCCTGTACATGTATATTCAAAAGACCTAGTTGCTAGGACTTGTGTGTATAAATATGGTGTTGTGGTGTCGTCCACGGGATGGACATGGGGTGCACAATTAACTAATCGCTTGAGCGACGATAATCTAAAAGAAAGAAAATATTATTCCTCTCTCCCAGATTTTTTCTTTAGTTTGGAAGAGAATATAAAAGTATATTATACTTTTACTCACTTAATCTTGTTAGTTTTTGAATGAAATTACTTTTATATAGTCTTTAATTGAAAGATTGAATCGTAAAATATATCATACCCATAATGTTTTTTAATATTTTGAAGCGCTAAACCCGTGAGGGTTCTATAGCGATTTGGAAACGGGAAGTAATCAGGTTTGATCCTAGGAAGGGGAGGGGGTGGTTTGAGTTGCGTGATTGAGAAGCCCCTGAGCGGCATCAAGGCACCTCCCCAGAAGGGGCGCCCCACGGAGAGGCGAGCTGCGATAGTCTGGACGTCAGAGAAACAATCAATAAGAAACAGGGATCGAAGCAGCGCCGCGCCACCTCCATGACACTCGAATTATTAATGACACAGTGTGTATACACCGTGAGGTGTGTGTGTGCGCGCATACCCCCCGTGTATATACGTCGAGAGGTGTGTATTTCTCAGTACAGATATACCGAGAGGTGTGTATCTCTCAGTATATATACACCAAGAAGTGTGTATAATTCTTTTTTTTATGAAGTATTTGGAAGACAACATTGTGAAACTGAGATCAGCTGGTTGGTCTCCTCCACCTTCAAGTAAAACAGTTAACTGTAACGTCATGCATAACCTTCGATACGCAAATTAAATTATTTTTAACACGTAAATTTTAGCAATGTTAGCTAAATTGTCTGTGTTGGTTTTTGGTTAATTTAGGTTGCTTAGTTTTGGTTAGCTTGCGTTGTTAGGTTTGTCTTGATTAATTTCGGTTGCCAGGTTAGTTTTGGTTAACTTAGGGTTGTTAGGTTAAAAGCTGTCGTATCAAAAATTTGCATCTTAAGTTGAACGAAGGGGAAAGGGAAGAGGCTACGACTCTTCATGTTCTCCCAAAATTGTACAGTATTATTACGTTTTCATTATAAGACCCAATACTTGATTGTGATATACTACTTGACATATACGTTATTGTTTCGCTTGAACAGAGTTTTATAATATTTACAAACTATATATCATACTAAAGTTTCCTCCCTAAAACACTGAACACATTATTAGTTAATGCAGTATCACCCGGTGCACTCTCCTTCTTTGACTTTAACAATGTTCCATTGAGAATATCTCTTGTTCAGCTCCTCACAGACTCATGGTCATTCTAATGAGCTCCCCTCTTTTTCCTTCTTCAGTCTTAAAACCAGGTCCTCCACAGTTTCAAGAATATATACGATAGAGCGGAGCTCCACCCATTCACCCACGGACTTCAGAGTACTGGACCTCTCCCCCTTGCCAGCTTGACCTTTTAGTTGTTGTTTTCGTTGGTTAATTACCCTTGAAGCTTATCGACAAATCAGAGTCATTAAGACTGCTTGTCACCAATTCACCACCAGTCAGGAATGCTTTAATCCTTAAAATAGGGATTAAAGTTAACTCGTAAAATATATACACTGAGAGGTATACGCCTCTGGGTATTTATCCTGTATTGGTTGGTTAACCGAGCTTAAGACCAGTCGACTACTCGACAGGTCATTAAGGCTGCATGTCACCTGTCCGCCACTAGTGAAGAATACTTTAATCCCTAAATTGGGGATTAAAGTAAACTCATTATATATATCGTGAGAGCCGACATGAATCTGTTGTTTTGAAGTCTGTCATGGTTAGGTATCTTCAGCATATTATATATATTCAGTTTATTTATTCCTCCTGTTTTCCACGTGTACAACTGTCATATCTCCTATCATTCTACGGCTGTTAAGGTAATATAGGTTCAGAACCTTCACTCTTTCTTTGTCATCTTCCTTTGTATGTTTTTAACAGTATTTCTTTCTATTTTGCAATATTGATACCGGCATAACCCAAGTATGAAGCCGATATGACGAGACCAAATTCAATACTTCTAGATATTAAGATGTTGAGAAAAGTTTGTAGCCTGTCGGGAATGTTGGCTAAAGACTGCTAGCGCACTCAGCTCACACACCGAGGTCCGCGGTTCGATCCCCGGTACGGGTGGAAACATTAGGACGTGTTTCCTTAAGATTTATGCTGTTCATGTTCACCTATCGGTAAAATAGGTACCTGGATGTTGTCGACTGGGGACAAAATTGACCTAATTTGTCCGAAATGCTCTGCATAACAAAGGGCTTTCTATATAGTAGTGTGTCATTGATGTCAGCTAGGCCTGTATACATTGTACATGTACTTGTAGAAATAGTTTATTATTATTATTATGATTATTATTATTATTTTTATTACTATTATTATCAGTAGTAGTAGACGTAGTAGACGACAACTTCAGCATTATGTGTGGTGATATCGGGTGTTAATCTTGTCATATAGGGGGGTAAGGGATCGGTGGTAATAATAATGGGGATAAGAGGAATAAGTGGGAGGAAGTGAGGTAGTTAATGTGAAAGGTCAATGGTGACCGCACCATCACCTCTCATTAACTCTACACTACTCACCCCTCAGTACTTGAAGTCAAATAATAAAATAAGAATAAGAAATAACGAGGACAGTGAATATTACTATTCTAGTCAAACACAGTTTATTATTAAGTTCTTGTACAATAATATATTTGGGAACAGGAGTACACTATTGGGTTTAGATAAATGGGGATTGTACATAAGCAATGAGACAAGGATTGCAATTTAACTGACTAGACAGAATATTTACTTACAATAAGTTCAGAAGGACAGTTCACCTCAGGAACTCCAGCCACAGATTCCAAGACCTTCACAGCACGAGCACTGCTCCAAGCCAGTACTCTGCCCAGTGTCTCCAACAGAGTCTCCTCCAGAGACTCCAGCATCCTTCTCCCAGCCCTTTTCGAATCTAGCCCAGAGCTCTGCACACTGGCCAGAGCTCCGCCAACCTCCTCTCTCTAGCTGTTTTCTTGAGCTTATATGGTCCTTAAAGCACCTCCCTAAACTCCAGGTTTTGGGGTTCACAAGTTGGCGTACACCAGGTGTGGTAACACCTGACGCCTACACAAAGGGTAGACGTTTCGAACAATGAGACCTGAGACGGAGACGGTGCCAGGAGTCTGGCTACAGTATCATACTTCCCTGCCAAGGCAAGGGGTGTGACAATTTATACTGGTTGGTTAGGTCAGCCTGTGACCTCAGTTGACCTACATCACAGTCTGTAAGAGTACATAGAAGGACGCAAGATTAAGTCCTACAACTGTAGTGTGTTGCTACCCTATTCTACATAATAGTTATATGGAGGAAACAAAAGCTGGCATGCCTTATCACCCAGGATGGTTTTTGTACTTCAGGTGATGAAATCTGTCAGCCTGATCTGGGGGACTTCAGTAGGACGATGAGGATATTGTGCGTCTAATTCAAAAGTGGTAGGGCTTCCAGTTGTGGAAGGAAGGGGACGGCAGGGGAAAGGGGAGGTAACGAGAGCTTATAAAGGGGGAAAAAAGGAGGGGAAAGGTATGGAATAGTTGAAGAGAGTATAGTGGTGACGGTGGAGGGTGTTGGGAGGGGGGAAAGAAGGATTTTTGTTCCCCTTTTTAAAGGGTGTGTCGTGTTGTTGAGGCGAGAGTAGAGGTGTGGTGAAGACAGGCTGTGTACGTCAGCGAGTGTGAACTTAATATACCAGTGCCCGATAGCAAAGATCAAAATCAGTGAGCATAGATATTGATAGTAAAGACATGACAGAAGACCGTTCAACCTCCAAGGTTATCAGCAAGAAAAAACTATACTCTTTTTTTTTCTTGATAAACCTGATATAGATAGCAAATCTTGGTGATAAACTTGCATGGAAACTTAACAGGAAAGGACGGGTATTGAACAGAATTTTACTAGGTATTACTAGTATAATTTACTATTCATAACTAATACAAATTAGATAGGTAATTTTTGGTCTATTTTTCTCCTGTGATTCATGGATTAATTATGACTTGTCCCAGCCACTGTATTATGTATTATTTTATTCTTCTATTACTTCTATAATAATTGGTAAAATTACCGACAATATACTATATAAATGGCGACAAGAATACGTAATGAGACATTAAATACAAGTTGGTGTCTCCCACCAGGAGCTTTATCAAACCAATTCCTGACTTGATAACGTTCCTGGCAAGTGAAGCGTTGCCATGTTGATAAATGGTTCACAGAACCCTAAGTTGCACATGTATCTAATTTATCAAGCGTAGCCATGTTGATAAATGGTTCACAGAACCCTAAATTGCACATGTATCTAATTTATCAAGCGTAGCCATGATAAACGTTTTATTAGTTACTCTTTAGTCCATTTACTTAGTAACTACTTACTACTTATATGACTACTGCTACTACCAGAGGTGCAGTTTCCTTGCAGTACTTAATTTGCCAGCAATTTACAAAAGTTACCCTACACATCCATTCAGTGCCAATTTCCCTTCGTGACACAATTCTGTATATGTTATATATGTGACTGATCTCTCTCTCCTTGACTTAATATGTAATGTTATTGTGTACACGGGCAAGCAACTCCTCTCCTACGCTATTCACTTCTATCAGTAAGACGCATAATGGTGCCGTTCCTAGTGTCTATCATGATGTTATCTTATATGATAATTATATCCTCTATCCCAACCCTAGGAACACACTACGAAATGGTTAAATTCTCATTTCATGGACAGGAGTGATGGACAGTTAATAACGATGCATCCAGGAAGCCGTAGGGTGTTGGTATCTATATATAAAAGTGGGTTGAACAACAGTTGGGGCTATATAAACGTGGGTTCATCAACAGGCGGGGGTATATATAATGGGTTAAGCAACAATGGGGTTATATAAAAGTGGGTTGAGCAACAATTGGGGTTATGTAAAAGTGGATTGAACAATAGTTGGGCACTACTAACCTAGAGTTCTTTATAACTCTCAGTGGCTTAGTTGATAAAGCAGTGGACTCGCTGATACAAGGCCGCCCAGTTGGTCCCCAGCAACCTTCATACAACATGATTTTACATGTTTGCAACACTTGTAGTGGGCGGCTACCTTACTCGACATGATAGTTTCACCGTGGGAACAAAAACAAGCTATGTTTATCTGTCTTATTCCAAAATACAGAATTGATTTCATATACGAGGAAATGAAATGTGTCAGGGTGAGTTGGTAGGTTTGAATAGGACGACGAGGATATTGTTCAACATACCACTATGGGTTCTGTTGCTACGGGAACATCAAAGGTTCCTTACAAAACATTTAAGAGTTACTGTTACGTGGGAATTATCTTCTCTTGTGATGGTTTGTTCCATACACAGGAGATATGGAATTTATGAAGGAATCATAACAATATATATTCATATAATAAAGCTGAATAATTATTTTGTTATTTTAGGCAGTACGTATACTGAGGATAAACACACGCAGTACGTATACTGATGATAAACACACGCAGTACGTATACTGAGGATAAACACACGCAGTACGTATACTGAGGATAAACACACGCAGTACGTATACTGAGGATAAACACACGCAGTACGTATACTGAGGATAAACACACGCAGTACGTATACTGATGATAAACACACACAGTACGTATACTGAGGATAAACACACACAGTACGTATACTGAGGATAAACACACACAGTACGTATACTGAGGATAAACACACGCAGTACGTATACTGAGGATAAACACACGCAGTACGTATACTGAGGATAAACACACAGTACGTATACTGAGGATAAACACACGCAGTACGTATACTGAGGATAAACACACACAGTACGTATACTGAGGATAAACACACGCAGTACGTATACTGAGGATAAACACACACAGTACGTATACTGAGGATAAACACACGCAGTACGTATACTGAGGATAAACACACGCAGTACGTATACTGAGGATAAACACACACAGTACGTATACTGAGGATAAACACACGCAGTACGTATACTGAGGATAAACACACGCAGTACGTATACTGATGATAAACACACGCAGTACGTATACTGATGATAAACACACGCAGTACGTATACTGATGATAAACACACGCAGTACGTATACTGAGGATAAACACACGCAGTATATACTGATGATAAACACCGCAGTACGTATACTGAGGATAAACACACGCAGTACGTATACTGAGGATAAACACACGCAGTACGTATACTGATGATAAACACACGCAGTACGTATACTGATGATAAACACACGCAGTACGTATACTGATGATAAACACACACAGTACGTATACTGAGGATAAACACAACAGTACGTATACTGAGGATAAACACACGCAGTACGTATACTGAGGATAAACACACGCAGTACGTATACTGAGGATAAACACACACAGTACGTATACTGATGATAAACACACGCAGTACGTATACTGAGGATAAACACACACACTACGTATACTGATGATAAACACACGCAGTACGTATACTGATGATAAACACACGCAGTACGTATACTGAGGATAAACACACACAGTACGTATACTGATGATAAACACACGCAGTACGTATACTGATGATAAACACACGCAGTACGTATACTGAGGATAAACACACACAGTACGTATACTGAGGATAAACACACACAGTACGTATACTGAGGATAAACACACACAGTACGTATACTGAGGATAAACACACACAGTACGTATACTGAGGATAAACACACACAGTACAACTATAGATTACGCATTGTCGCGAAAATTAGTTTATTTGTTTTTAAAGTAATGCAGCTTTTAATAAATTTTAAATTAATGAGGAGAAAGCACCATGTATGAAATTTTAATATGAGAGTAGTTTAATAATTGAAGGCCAAAAGCTCTTCGGATATTAAATAAATGGACAGGTGCAGTGTACAGCATAGGAGGATGAGTAGATCAGTTTGAGGCTGGTGGATCTGTACTGAAAGAAAAATCTACTGGAAGTTCAGGACAGTCAAGTGTAAGGATAAATGCACTTAGAGAAGCACTTGCCACAAGCACTTAAAAGTGAGTCAGGAGAACAGTGGCTGTCTTCACTCTCTCATAATACCCTTCATAAAGAATGCAGATCAAAATGACATAAAATGCAGGTAGTTTCTGCATTTTATGTCATTTTAAATACGCATAACTCCTTGCATAGGTTATATATCTATAAGAGTCGCTTGTAATTATGTCGATAATAGTACTAAGATTCTTTTAAAATATAAGTACTTATGAACATTATCTATTTAGTTTTTTACTGTACAGTTATCTCAGTTATTTCTCTCTTTAACGAGAGGATTATGAAATAATAGAAAATAATTGACAAAGTAGAATGAGAAGAATTTATTTTAGTTATGAGTGGCGGTGACATCAAGCTGTTCCACATGATCGCAGAATCTGAAATGAAGAAAAATCCTCATTATTTATATGAACATGAAAGAAATTCACTTCATAAATAAATGAAAAGTTTGGTCTACCAGTTTACGTTCTCGTCCACCAGGATCTTCTCTTTGATTATAATGTCACAACAATTCGTACCACAATATACTATAAAAGTTTTTTGTGCAACAATTCTAAGAAAATCCTGGCTTGTTACCAAGTGCTTTCTCTTACCAGGATGCAACACCGCCCCACATTGCTTCAATTGCTCAGGTATTTTTAAATACAGCTTTTGTTTGCTCCGTGTATGTGTGTATGTGTGTTAATTAAAGTTGTAAAGCTCTTCCATCTCCTCAGGATGCAGCAAGCATTTCTACTGGTGGCACTATTTCCAAAGGAGCCAGAGTGTTTGATCCTATTTAGACGAAGTAATACTGCTGAGCCAAGTCCCAATATCAGTTGAGTTTGTGTTCCTCCCAGTGATTACCAGCTCTACCCTGCTGATCCACATTAAATGGAATGTAAGTGTCAGCTAGGAGAAATGCACCTATGCAATCCCATACCAACACTCTGTTATCTTACCTGTGGCCGCTGGAAACCTAAAATTAATATCAGGCTGAATTGGTGTCAATTTAAAAATTTTACAAATTAAAAAACAGAGCATGGATTCCGTGGGATAACTCGATTGTTTTCAAGGTGGATTATCTGTTGACTTGAGGCTCTTGTTGTTGGTTGCCTGGTTGATGTGGTACACCGCAGAGGTACTGATCCAGCTTCTTCTTGAAGACCTCTACACTGTTGGTCAATCCAGGGTTATGGTGTGATCCTGTTGGGGCAGTTGACGTACTTGGATCACTGTGCATGGGTCGAGACTCTCACACATATATAGTAACGCCACTATATATATGTTGTGCCGAATAGGTAAAACTTGTTATTTTGGCTGAAATAGCAACGCTCTTCTTGTCGAATAAGGCAAACGAAAATTTGTGTATGCAATAATTATCAAAAATCATTCTGAATCTAACGAAAAAATATATTTCATTGTGTTTGTTTATTATTAATTTATTGTAAACTTATCTAAAATATATTTAGTTGGATTAGGATAAATTAAATTGAGCTTGTTATAATAAGGTTAGGTAAGTTTTTTAAGGTTCTTTTGGTATAAAATTATTAATTTTTACGTTAACATAAATGAAAAAATATATATCTTTAAACGTATAAGAGAAATTTTTAGAAAGTACTTAATTTTAAATGAGTTCTTGCTAATTGACCAGTTTGATCTATTCGGCTTGGAGCAAGCGTGCGTGGGCGTGTTAGATAGGAGCGAATGGAGACAAATGGTTTTTAGGACTTTACGTGCTGTTGGAGTGTGAGCAAGGTAACATTTATGAAGGGATTCAGATAAACCGGCAGGCCGGACTTGAGTCCTGGAGATGAGAAGTACAGTGTCAGCACTCTGAAGGAGGGATGTTAATGCTGTAGTTTTATAACTGTAGTGTAAACGCGCCTCTGGCAAGACAGTGATGGAGTGAATGATGATGAAAGTTTTTCTTTTTCGTGCCACCCTGCCTTGGTGGGAGACGGGCGATGTGTTAATAAAAAAAATATATATACACACACACAGTTCAACAAGACTATGATAACTATGATAGATCAGTACCATGTCCTCAAGTTTGAGCCACACAACTTTCGTATGTACAGAATCTCTCCCTAACTCCACCAATTATGAAATATAATGACGCGTAACTCGTTCGCCAACATTAGTTCACGCAAACAAAATACTTTTCCATCAGTAAATACATTTTCCCAAGAACATAAGAGTTCTCACTCACATTATATTCGTTCAAAATGTGTAGATAGTTATAATGACAGGAACAAAAATGCTGGATATTATTTGAACTACAAAAGCAAAAATTAAAAGTGTGATTCGTGGTGTTGTGTTGGGAGCAGCCAGCTTGAAGCCAGCCGGGGCCCGGGAGGGTGGCGGACTCCAACACGCCTACCAATATTAGATCATTTAATATTATCGCTGCACTTCGCAACTATCTGCATGTATATTTATGAAACGCAGCAAAATATTAAACCTGGATAAATTTCGCTGATGCTACAGGAAAGGCGCGAATTTCTGGCGCCAAATGTTGGCGAGTAGTGACGAAGACGAGCGCCTATTGGTCCGCTGCTACTTGTTGAAGTGTTATATATCTTTATTGTTATTATCAGAATTTGATACATCTCACTGTGTGGCTTCCCTGAGTTGTATCAAATTTTATAGGGGCATAGGGAGAAGTGTGTTTATCTAACACCCATCACTAAGGATGACTTTATTCCATAACACAGTATGGTTATGCCTCGTTTAGATTATGCTGCTCAGTTCGGGTCTCTATATTTCAAAATAGACATATACCTGCTGAAAAATATACAGAGAAAGGTTATGAAGTTGATTCTGTGTATTAGGAATCTTTCCTATGACGATAGGCTGAAGACACTGAACTTGAACTCTCTGGAAAGACGTAGAATTAGGGAAGATATGATTGACGTGTACAACTGGAAACCAGGAATATATAAAGGAAATATAAATAGCGTGTTTAACTATCTAACCAAGACAGGACTCGCAGCAGTGAATTCAGGTTGGAGAAATTTAGATTCGGAAAGAATATTGGCAAGTATTGGTTTGACAGTAGAGTTATGGATGAGTGGAACACACTCCAGAGTTATGGATGAGTGGAACACACTCCAGAGTTATGGATGAGTGGAACACACTCCAGAGTTATGGATGAGTGGAACACACTCCAGAGTTATGGATGAGTGGAACACACTCCAGAGTTATGGATGAGTGGAACACACTCCAGAGTTATGGATGAGTGGAACACACTCCAGAGTTATGGATGAGTGGAACACACTCCAGAGTTATGGATGAGTGAACACACTAGAGTATGGATGAGTGGAACACACTCCAGAGTTATGGATGAGTGGAACACACTCCAGAGTTATGGATGAGTGGAACACACTCCAGAGTTATGGATGAGTGGAACACACTCCAGAGTTATGGATGAGTGGAACACACTCCAGAGTTATGGATGAGTGGAACACACTCCCAGGTGCTATCACTGAAGCAAGAACTTTGGGTTGCTTTTAATAGTTTGGACGGGTACATGAGTGGGTGTGAGTTGGACCTGCTTAGCACGGGCCACTATGCTTGCTGCAGTGTTTCTTCGTTCTTGTATTCTTTTCTCTCCTTCCATCACACACGATGGTTTTTCTCTCCTTGCATCACACACGATGGTTTTTCTCTCCTTCCATCACACACGATGGTTTTCTCTCCTTCCATCACACACAGATGGTTTTCTCTCCTTCCATCACACACGATGGTTTTCTCTCCTTCCATCACACACGATGGTTTTTCTCTCCTTCCATCACACACGATGGTTTTCTCTCCTTCCATCACACACGATGGTTTTCTCTCCTTCCATCACACACGATGGTTTTCTCTCCTTCCATCACACACGATGGTTTTCTCTCCTTCCATCACACACGATGGTTTTTCTCCTTCCATCACACACGATGGTTTTCTCTCCTTCCATCACACACGATGGTTTTTCTCCCTTCCATCACACACGATGGTTTTCTCTCCTTCCATCACACACGATGGTTTTCTCTCCTTCCATCACACACGATGGTTTTATCTCCTTCCATCACACACGATGGTTTTTCTCTCCTTCCATCACACACGATGGTTTTCTCTCCTTCCATCACACACGATGGTTTTCTCTCCTTCCATCACACACGATGGTTTTCTCTCCTTCCATCACACACGATGGTTTTTCTCTCCTTCCATCACACACGATGGTTTTCTCTCCTTCCATCACACACGATGGTTTTCTCTCCTTCCATCACACACGATGGTTTTCTCTCCTTCCATCACACACGATGGTTTTTCATCTCCTTCCATCACACACGATGGTTTTCTCTCCTTCCATACACGATGGTTTCTCCTTCCATCACACAGATGGTTTTCTCTCCTTCCATCACACACGATGGTTTTCTCTCCTTCCATCACACACGATGGTTTTCTCTCCTTCCATCACACACGATGGTTTTCTCTCCTTCCATCACACACGATGGTTTTCTCTCCTTCCATCACACACGATGGTTTTTCTCTCCTTCCATCACACACGATGGTTTTCTCTCCTTCCATCACACACGATGGTTTTCTCTCCTTCCATCACACACGATGGTTTTCTCTCCTTCCATCACACACGATGGTTTTTCTCTCCTTCCATCACACACGATGGTTTTCTCTCCTTCCATCACACACGATGGTTTTTCTCCTTCCATCACACACGATGGTTTTTCTCTCTTCCATCACACACGATGGTTTTCTCTCCTTCCATCACACACGATGGTTTTCTCTCCTTCCATCACACACGATGGTTTTCTCTCCTTCCATCACACACGATGGTTTTCTCTCCTTCCATCACACACGATGGTTTTTCTCTCCTTCCATCACACACGATGGTTTTTCTCTCCTTCCATCACACACGATGGTTTTTCTCTCCTTCCATCACACACGATGGTTTTTCTCTCCTTCCATCACACACGATGGTTTTTCTCTCCTTCCATCACACACGATGGTTTTTCTCTCCTTCCATCACACAGATGGTTTTTCTCTCCTTCCATCACACACGATGGTTTTCTCTCCTTCCATCACACACGATGGTTTTTCTCTCCTTCCATCACACACGATGGTTTTTCTCTCCTTCCATCACACACGATGGTTTTTCTCTCCTTCCATCACACACGATGGTTTTTCTCTCCTTCCATCACACACGATGGTTTTTCTCCTTCCATCACACACGATGGTTTTTCTCTCCTTCCATCACACACGATGGTTTTCTCTCCTTCCATCACACACGATGGTTTTTCTCTCCTTCCATCACACACGATGGTTTTCTCTCCTTCCATCACACACGATGGTTTTCTCTCCTTCCATCACACACGATGGTTTTTCTCTCCTTCCATCACACACGATGGTTTTCTCTCCTTCCATCACACACGATGGTTTTTCTCTCCTTCCATCACACAGATGGTTTTTCTCTCCTTCCATCACACACGATGGTTTTCTCTCCTTCCATCACACACGATGGTTTTTCTCTCCTTCCATCACACACGATGGTTTTCTCTCCTTCCATCACACAGGATAATTTTCCATCGTAGTCCCTCACATACTGAGTGTCCGTGGCATGATCCCCGGGCGGGGATCATCTAGCAGTAAGTATAGGTATCTGGGTATTAACAGGGCATTAAAATGAGCTGAGGTGGAATAACAACTTTTAGCCTGTAAAATTGATCTATGTAAACAACAACAAAAAGATAGGTTGCCGTCATACTCCACTATCAAGTATGTTTGAAATGAGGTAATAAAACCAAGAGGGGTAGCTAATGAGGAGTAATTCCTGTAAATTCAAACGAATAGGATTAAGCAAAATATTAATACAAATATGTTGTCAAAATGTGTAGGCTTCACCCAGAAGAAGCAAACGTTACCTTAGATCGGTACAAGACATATGCTAAAGAAATCTTCCTCTTGCGTCGTAGGCTTGGGTAAGTTACGGACATTGCAAATATGGACAGTGATGGATCTAAGCGTGAGTCTACTGGCAGGCCTGCCACCTCCCTAGATTTTAACTAGCAACTATGCTGAATTAGGCATAAGAATTAACAACTGGGCGTTTACACTGCAAACTGAATTGTTTTCGATCCTAATGGCGCTAAAATTAACTTGTGACACTGAACTTGGCACTTGACTCGCATAATGACTCTATATTTATGGATTTCATCACATACTGAATTACACCATGATAAAATTCATAAGTTAGCCAAAGTAATTAATTACCCTGAAGGAAAATGTAGAATATAACTTTGGTATATCTGTATCTAGCATTAAGAATAATATTATGAGAGAAATAATGAAAGCTAATGTCTAGGAATGCAGTTAGAAGCCTGAGCAGGTCTGTTACTATGGTAAATGAATGTAGATATGTTTATAGAGCGAATTGAAGTGTGAAGAGACTGAATGAGGTTGTAGTAGCCAGGCTCAGGCTTGCTTACAAACACTTCTGCCAGTCTGGCCCACGCACCAAGGCTCAGGCTTGCTTACAAACACTTCTGCCAGTCTGGCCCACGCACCAAGGCTCAGGCTTGCTTACAAACACTTCTGCCAGTCTGGCCCACGCACCAAGGCTCAGGCTTGCAACACTTCAGTCGGCCACACCACCAGCTTTTACCACTGCCAGTCTGGCCCACGCACCAATGATAATCAAACTAAATGCAAAATATGTGGTCAGCTTAATGGTCACTCTCTTGAACACCGTGTGCTTCATTGTTCATTTATTGAGGAATATATAGACAGTATGATAACCTATGTGACATATTAAGGTATTTTAATAATCAAAATATGATACCAGTCATATTAAACAAATATCCTAAATTTCCTTGCAACAGATAAGACATTTGTAGATATAAATCTTGATGTATTCTTGTTAACCCTTTTAAGGCCTACTTCCTAGGCCTTTTGTGTATCCACAGAATGGATATGGAGTACACAGTAAACTAGCAGCTTCTGCGGCAAAATCTAAAATCTACTTGTTACTGAGTTTTAATGGAAGCGTGCGACTAGTACCAACATTCAAAGTAATGAGACCATCATCCAGGAAGTCTGGTCTGCGGGGTCGATAATCTCCGCAACCATCAATAGGTATGGTCAAACCCACTGAAGTATTCCAAGATGCTGAGCGACGATGTCAGAAACTGGTGTGGAAGACCTTAGGGTAGCCAACTCAGAGTAATCAAACCAAGTACTATATGGCTTATATCCACTACAAGAATCCCCACATTGAGACTACTGAGTGCAGCTCAGGTACGTCAGCAGTCGCTGCTGCCATGACTCATCTCAGAGCCATTGTATCCTTATACATTACCTAGTTATCGTGCCCCTCTGATAAATTAATATAATGTAATGCCCAGCTTAACTTAAGTCAACCTACATTTAGTGGGTGTTACTTAGCACATGTAGAGTGTTACATGATGCTGAGACTGGTTCTCACAACCCTAGTGTAATAATGTACTTCTATAATATCCAGAAGTAATAATGTACTTCTATAATATCCAGAAGTAATAATGTACTTCTATAATATCCAGAAGTAATAATGTACTTCTATAATATCCAGAAGCTATTGCATCTATAAATTTACATTAATTCTATATGTATGTAGTATATATGTATGCATGTATTGTTGGATAATATATAGTGTATGGGTAACCCCGTGGCTTGGCTGGCAAAGCTCTCGCTTCACACGCAGAGGGCCCGGGTTCGATCTCGGCGAGGTGGAAACATTTCCACGCGCTTCGTTAAACCTGTTGTCCTGTTCACCTAGCAGCCAATAGGTACCTGGGTGTTAGTCGACTGGTGTGGGTCGCATCCTGGGGGACAAGATTAAGGACCCCAATGGAAATAAGACAAACAGTCCTCGATGACGCACAATATTTCTTGGGTTATCCTGGGTGGCTAACCCTTCGGAGTTAAAAATCCGAACGAAATCTTATCTTATCTAGTCCAAATTCTCCGTTCCCCTTCTATTTCGCTCTTATACATAGTATAAGTTTTGTTGCTGCCCTACATGACGATATCGTTACCTCCTTAATATTTTTTTCCTCTGGGTGAGATGGACCACAACTGGTGGCCCAAAGTGAGAACATTTTCTTTGAACACGACAGTTTTTCCTTACCCAATCTGATCATAATTTAGTACAAAGTAATTTTATATAATAACAATAAATATATAATAATTATCATACATAAAATTATTAATAAAAACAACACTCTAGTTGCTCAAAATTCCCAAGAGCTCCCCAAATTATCCATAATTTAGGCAGGCTCTCAGAAGAGTTTTTTCCAGCCCTAAGATAGGCCATCCTGAAAGATTGTAATTCTCGAGTAATAGTAAACCGAGCTTTGCTGGAACTAAATCTTTATAGGTGCCATATCTGCTGAACCCTTAATGAAATACTTGGTGATATTCTAATTGCCTTACTGAAGTCTCCCAGTTCAGGCTTAAGCATTTCAACACGGAAACCCAGCTAGCTTTTGTTCTCACTGTGTCAATAGGGTAGCAGCACACTGCTAAGGTATCCAGTTTTTAAAATCTTGCTGCGCTTATGCCATAGTGCCGGCACTACTGACTGCCTTGTATTGTGTCAGGGTGTTTTAACATAAATAAAATAACAGCGATCATCTGAGGTGTTCAACCCTGTCGTGAAAATATTTTTTTTAAGAGTACGGAAATACAACCTGCCGACCTGACAGTGCCAGCCATAGTTACTAACTGATTATTATCGGCCGACCTGACAGTGCCAGCCATAGTTACTAACTGATTATTATCGGCCGACCTGACAGTGCCAGCCATAGTTGCTAACTGATTAATATATTTATATACCCAAAATTTTGATGGGGTGGCGAATATTTAGGTGACTTCATTAAGGTTTTCCCAGACGCCACTTAGAGCAGTCAAGTAACACAGTCGGTGATTTGGGCAGCTTGAATAAAGAGACTTGTTTATATTTTTTGCCTCTTCCAAACCCTCTTTTCGCAGCCTCCCGAGGACTCCAACTCTTTAGATTGCAACGAAAACACTTTACCACAAAGTTACGTATCATAAACACCTACAAATTCCAGAACTCTTCATCGTGTTGGACTAAACATCAGCGTAGTGCTGAAGTTGTTTTCTCAGAGAACACAATACTGCAGAATAAAGAAAAAAGTAGCTTTTAACTACGAACACTTAGGATTCAATCAAGAAAGTTTACAATCTAGTAAGAAAGTTGTAAAAGCATGTGCGATAACTGATAACTTTCAAATGTTAGACCGAGTATTCTGATTTTCGATATAACTGTTTAGAAAGTGGTAACCGGACAGTCCCTTCAAGAAGGGTTCCTTGGTGCTAGTGAAGGGCTTTTAATCCAAACAATTGCAGCTACCTCTACCACATCTACTAGGAAAATGATAGGACGGATAATGAGAACCTTTGAAACTAGGGATGCCAGGCCAGTGATGATTCTCTTCAAATCACTTGTTCTCTCTCGGCCCCTTTCAAGGCAGGCGAAATTGCAGACCTGAAGAATATACAGAGAACTTTCACTGCATGTATAAGCACAATAAAGCACCTAAATTACTGGGACCGGTTGAAGTCTCTTGACCTATACTCCTTGGAACGCAGGCGGGAAAGATACATGATAATATACACTTGAAAAATCCTAGAGGCACTAGTCCCAAATCTGCACACGAAAATAACTCTCTACGAAAGAAAAAAAACTCGGCAGCCGGCGCAACATCCTCCGAATGAAAATGAGTACGCTAAGAGACAACACAATAAGTGTTTGGGGCACAAGACTGTTCAACTGCCTCCCAGCATACATAAGCATACCAGCATACTTCCTAGCATACATAAGCATACCTTAGACCCCTGACAGTCTTCAAGAGAGAGATGGATAGTCACCTAGAGTCAGCACCTGACCAGCCGGGCTGTGGTTCGTACGTCGGATTACGTGCGGCCAACAGTAACAGCCTGGTTGACCAGGCCTTGATCCACCGCGAGGCGTGATCATGGACTGGGCCGCGGGGACGTTGACCCTCGGAACACACCAGGTATACTCCAGGTATACCTTCCTTTTATGAAACCTGATTATCTCTTTTCCCAGACACTTTTTGACAACTAAGGTTTTTAGCGCTTCCAGGTTAATATTAATAACTAGTAACCTGGCAGTACACTAGTACCAGATGCGTCAATATGTGCGCACTCAAAAACCATCCAACTGGTTCCGGTTAATCGCCAGTACAATAACCAGATTACATAAACGAGAGTGTAGTGTCTGGCATCGGGAGATACAGCATCGTCGATTAAATACTTGAAAACCACACGTTTGCAATTGACGTTTAAGTACAAGATGAACACTCGTATATATAAGCATGTCACTCTATTATATATTATAATAAAAAAGAAGCGCTAAACCTACAAGGGTCATATAGCGCATGCCACTAGAAATTAGAAGGCTGAGAATAAACTCTATAAGCATTACAGCTCAAATTAGTTATTTTTATCTTTACACACATATACTCTATATTTTTTTGAGTAAGAAAAATTACTCCATTGTAATGTTTACAATGAACAAAGTAATTTATTATGGATAAAATATTTTACAATTTCTTAAAAAATTACGAATGAATCAATTTTTTTTACTCAAGTGCTAAATAGTGCAAGATTTGAGAATCATTTAACTGGGAAAGTTTACAGCTGATTGTATTTACATAAGTAAGTGATGTAAACTCTTTGGTATATTTGTATTCTAGCCAGAGTCGAGTGAAAGTAGTATGAGTTTGTCTTTTGGTTCTGGTGGATAAACTATATAAGGTGGTGAATAGTGGTTGATGATGGTAATAATAATATATTCGCCAGTAACAATGTACTGACACGGGTCCTTATCAAAAGATGACCCGTCACTGGCTTCAGGAGGACCAGTGGTGCACAAGGGCACCGTTAATAGTTCTCTAACCGGGTCTCGTCATAGGGGATGCATTATTGCTGTCCTGCAAATGGTGGTGGCGTACATCGTATGGGGGAGGGGGTGGTGCTACTGTCAGTGACGTGTAGCTGGTGTCTTCATTCTGGTCTCGGTGGTAAGTCTTATCACAACTCAACAAACTTGTCTCTTCTCGGGTAACCCCGACTCAAGGCCGAACCCCGAGCGCCAGGTTAACTCTTGATCTGACCACCACCTAATCTGCAGGTGTGATGAGTAATGGTTGTGTGTAGTGAATAGTGGGTATGTGTAGTGAATAGTGGTTGTGTATTGAATAGTGGTTGTGTAGTGAACAGAGGGTATGTGTATTGAATAGTGGTTTTGCAGTGATTATTGGTTGTGTAGTGAATAGTGGTTTTGTAGTGAATAGTGGTTGTGTAGTGAATAGTGGTTGTGTAGTGAATAGTGGTTGTGTAGTGAATAGTGGTTTTGTAGTGAATAGTGGTTGTGTAGTGAATAGTGGTTGTGTAGTGAATAGTGGTTGTGTAGTGAACAGAGGGTATGTGTATTGAATAGTGGTTTTGCAGTGATTATTGGTTGTGTAGTGAATAGTGGTTGTGTAGTGAATAGTGGTTGTGTAGTGAATAGTGGTTGTGTAGTGAACAGAGGGTATGTGTATTGAATAGTGGTTTTGCAGTGATTATTGGTTGTGTAGTGAATAGTGGTTTTGTAGTGAATAGTGGTTGTGTAGTGAATAGTGGTTGTGTAGTGAAGAGTATGTTGCGTGGAGTGAATAGTGATTGTGTGTAGTAAATTGGGAGTTGTATGTAGTGAATTAGAGGTTGTGTGTAATGAATTAGTCGGGGTTGTGAAGTGAATAAGGATTGTCTAGTGAATAGTAGTTGTGTGACGAGAGGTGGTAGTGGTGGTGGTGTGTGAGAATGTTTGTAGTGATGTTTGGTGGTAGTGGTGGTGGTGTGTGAGAATGTTTGTAGTGATGTTTGGTGGTAGTGGTGGTAGTGTGTGAGAATGTTTGTAGTGATGTTTGGTGGTAGTGGTGGTGGTGTGTGAGAATGTCTGTAGTGTATGGTGGTTGGTGAGAAGTGGTGGTTGTGTGTGAGAAGTGTTGTAGTGATGTTTGGTGGTAGTGGTGGTGTGTGTGAGAATGTTTGTAGTGATGTTTGGTGGTAGTGGTGGTGGTGTGTGAGAATGTCTGTAGTGATGGTTTGGTGGTAGCTGAGTGGTGTGAGAATGTTGTAGTGATGTTGGTGGTAGTGGTGGTGGTGTGTGAGAATGTCTGTAGTGATGTTTGGTGGTAGTGGTGGTGGTGTGTGAGAATGTCTGTAGTGATGTTTGGTGGTAGTGGTGGTGGTGTGTGAGAATGTCTGTAGTGATGGTTGGTGGTAGTGGTGGTGGTGTGTGAGAATGTCTGTAGTGATGTTTGGTGGTAGTGGTGGTGGTGTGTGAGAATGTCTGTAGTGATGTTTGGTGGTGTGGTGTGGTGTGAGAATGTGTAGTGATGGTTGGTGGTAGTGTGGTGGTTGTGAGTAGTAGGATGTTTGATGTATGGTGGTCTGGTGAGTGTTAGTGATGGTCTTATGTGAGTGATGTGTGTAGGTCCTGCATAGTGGGTGTAGTGAATGAGTATGGTTCCTGTGAGGGAGTGATTGTGATGGGTCCATCCATATGTGAGGGGAAGTGATTGTAGTTGTCCTTGTGAGATGAAGAGTTTGGTGGTTGTGATGAATCCCTGGATAATTATAGTGTGTCAGTTGGCGGATGTGATGGTCCCTGGTTAGTGTGAGGGATGGTGGTTGTGGTGTTCCCTGAGTGGTGCGAGGGATGGTGGTTATGCTGGTCCCTGAGTGTGTGACGGATGATGGTTGTGGTGGTTCCTGAGTGGTGGTTGTGGTGGTCCCTGAGTGGTGTGAGGGATGGTGGGTGTGGTGGTCCCTGAGTGTGTGAGGGATGGTGGCTGTGGGGGTCCCTGGGTGGTGGTTGTGGTGGCCCCTGAGTGGTGTGAGGGATGGTGGGTGTGGTGGTCCCTGAGTGTGTGAGGGATGATGGTTGTGGTGGTTCCTGAGTGGTGGTTGTGGTGGCCCCTAAGTGGTGTGAGAGATGGCTGTGGTGGTCCCTGAGTGTGTGAGGGGTGGTGGTTGTGGTGGTCCCTGGGTGGTGGTTGTGGTGGCCCCTGAGTGGTGTGAGGATGTTTGTGGTGGTCCTGGGTGTAGGGTGGTGGTGTGGTGTCCTGGGTGGTGTTTGGTGGTCCTGGTGGTGGTTGTGGTGGTCCTGGGTGTGGTTGTGGTGGTGAGTGGTGTGGGATGGTGGTCCCTGAGTGGTTGAGGGATGGTGGTCCTGGTGTGTGAGGATGATGGTTGTGATGGTCCTGAGTGGTAGGGATGTGGTTGGATGGTCCCAGTGTGGAGGATGGTGGTTGTGGTGGTCCCTGAGTGTGTGAAGGATGGTGGTTGTGGTGGTTCCTGAGTGGTGTGAGGGATGGTGGTCCCTGAGTGTGTGAGATGGTAGTTGTTGTGGTCCTGGGTGGTGTGAGGATGGTGGTTGTGGTGGTCCCTGGGTGGTGTGATGATGGTGTTGTGATGGTCCTGTTAGTTGAGGTGATGGTGTTTGGTGGTCCCTGAGTGGTGTGAGGGATGGTGTTATGGTGGTCCCTGAGTGGTGTGAGGATGGTGTGTGGTCCCTGGTGTGTGAGATGGTGTTGATGGTTCTGGTGTGTGGGATGGGATGTGATGGTCCCTGGTTGTGTGAGGGATGGTGGTTTGGTGGTCCCTGAGTGGTGAGGGATGGTGGTTGTGATGGTCCCTGGAGTGTGAGGATGGAGTTTGTGTGGTCCCTGGTGGTGAGGGATGGTATTGTGGTGGTCCTGAGTGTGTGAGGATGGTGTGTGATGGTCCCTGGGTGGGTGTGTGAGGATGGTGGTTATGGTGGTCCTGGTGTGTGAGGGATGGTGTTGTGTGGTCTGAGTGTGAGGGATGGTAGTTGTGGATGGTCCCTGAGTGTGATGGTGTGTGTGGTCCCTGAGTTTTTTGAAGGATGTGGTGTGGTGGTTCTGGAGTTGTGAGGGTGGTGTCCCTGGTGGTGTGAGGGATGGTAGTTGTGATGGTCCCTGGTTAGGTGTGATGGGATGGTAGTTGTGATGGTCCCTGGTGGTGTGAGGGATGGTGAGTTGTGGATGGTCCCTGGTTAGTGGGGGGGTGTGAGGGATGGTGGTCCCTGAGTGGAGGGATGTAGTGGATGGTCCCTGGGTGGTGTGAGGGATGGTGGTTATGGTGGTTCCTGGGTGGTGTGAGGGATGGTGGTTGTGATGGTCCCTGGTTAGTGTGAGGGATGGTAGTTGTGGTGGTCCCTGAGTGGTGTGAGGGATGGTAGTTGTGATGGTCCCTGGGTGGTGTGAGGGATGGTGGTTATGGTGGTTCCTGGGTGGTGTGAGGGATGGTGGTTGTGATGGTCCCTGGTTAGTGTGAGGGATGGTAGTTGTGATGGTCCCTGGTTAGTGTGAGGGATGGTAGTTGTGGTGGTCCCTGGTTAGTGTGAGGGATGGTAGTTGTGATGGTCCCTGGTTTGTGTGAGGGATGGTGGTTGTGGTGGTCCCTGATTGGTGTGAGGGATGGTAGTTGTGGTGGTCCCTAAGGGGTAGTTGGTGTCGAGATAGTAGTCATTGATGTATCTAGATAAATAGTTGGCACGGTACACATGAGACAGTCACTCTAATAGTCTACCTTTCCATTTATTTCCTCATTTTCCTTCCTTAATTAATTTCCACAATATTACCCTAAATTTTATATGAATCATACAAATCCATAAGAGTAATAAAAGAAAGTATTTATTGTGGCAACCGTTAAAGCTCAGGTCTGGAGCTATCAGTAACACGGAGACAAGCAGGCTAGAAGGATATATGCAGTAAGTCTATAGAGACCAACCCTGATGTCCCCGGGCGTGGAACTTGGGCCTTAGAGACGCCTTGGTTTTGTTCAGCCAAGCCTCGCCCTAATCAGTTCTGGTTGGAGCCTCGCACGGCAGAAAAGGAAGTGTTATTATTGTTCTTCTTTCACTGCCTTCTATTTTTGTGCTATCATTTTGCTGCCACACTCAGTTGTTGTTGTTATTATTGTTCTTCTTTCACTGCCTTCTATTTTTGTGCTATCATTTTGCTGCCACACTCAGTTGTTGTTGTTATTATTGTTCTTCTTTCACTGCCTTCTATTTTTGTGCTATCATTTTGCTGCCACACTCAGTTGTTGTTGTTATTATTGTTCTTCTTTCACTGCCTTCTATTTTTGTGCTATCATTTTGCTGCCACACTCAGTTGTTATTATTATTATTATTATTATTAGTAGTAGTAGTAGTAGTAGTAGTAGTAGTATGTTAGGACATGAGATGGGTGGTAAGAATGAGGAGGGGAAGGGTGGTAAGAATGAGGAGGGGAAGGGTGGTAAGAATGAGGAGGGGAAGGGTGGTAAGAATGAGGAGGGGAAGGGTGGTAAGAATGAGGAGGGGAAGGGTGGTAAGAATGAGATGAAAGGAATGTGGCAGGATAGATCAGTGAGAAAGGTTATGGTTAGACAGGAAGAGAGAGGTTAAGTGGCTTTACCACTTTAGGTGGGTTTTAAGAGTGGCTTTTGTCACACAGTGACGAGTGTGGTATTGTTACCACAAATGAGTGCTCTTAATATTTAGTACTTACCTGTGTTTTACCTGTGACCAGTTTCAATTGCTCTTCTACTCCCAGCTTCCCTGCTGACTATCTTATCAACCAGGTTGTTTGTTCTAGCTGTTCGCAGACCCACATAGTCATCACAACTCGGCTGATCTAGCACTTACCTGTAGTCTACGTGGAGTCAATTTCGGGAGGTCACTGCCCCTGCGAGCCTATCCTAGACGGGGCCTCCCTGTTGTCGGCTTGATCGACTAGGCTTATAGAAGGAAGCTGGTCATCTTGAAAAGTTCTATCTTCGTTCCGGCAATATTTCTGATATCTGCTGGCGGCATGCTAAGCAGTCTTGGATTACGGATATGGACCCATGGCCATTATAGGGCACGAAATATTTATAGTATATTTAGGAGCAGAAAAGTCGGGTCTGTCGGTGAGGTCACCTGATCGCGGCGTTCTACCTGGATAGTAACAAGTTGTCTAGTACGTCTGAGGTGCTAAGAACTGCAGGATTTCGGGATAGCAGTGTTGGAAACAGTGATCAGTGAAGATTCAAGGTCACGTCTCTTATATAGAATGATCTCCTTGATTATGAGTCTCGCCTCTTTCCACTTTATCAGATGTCCATGTGAGCTTTGGTGAGTTACATGTTCATATTATCGCATCGCTACTCTGTGAGGCCCTGCTCAAGGCTTCTTTCCATTTCTCCCTTGTATACTTTGTTGCAGCCACTACAAGGTATGACGTGGGTCTGGTGGTAACCTTAACCGGGTCCCTGACGGTGGTTGAAGAAATTATTACTACACTCATCTTACTACTGGCTAGTGCACTGAACTCGTTAGTGTCTACGTCGGCACATGATGAGCTTATCTGAACCTGCTGCGTTCGTAATGTACTGTACTCTCCTCCAATCATTAATATAATGGGAAGGGAAATTGAGACGAACGAATACATTGAGGATGCGTGAACACTTCTTTTCGAGAAAAGCCAAGCTTGCGATCTTATATGCTCACAGTAAGAACCAAGTTTTGAGTCCTCTCTTGTTCCTGGTATCTTGATGAGACTAGGACTATATATCATCTTTTTTTAGCAGATTTATGATATACTTTGAAAGTCAGTACGTCGTCGGTTTTACAAAACAGAACATCAAGAGTTGTCCATATTTTTCTACTTCTAGGGTGACCCTGATAGACGGTTCTGTGTTGTTGATTTCAGTGAGCAAGTGCTGGATGTCAAATCTTATAGATAGATAACTGATATATCAACCAAGTACTGAAACCAAATCACGTTACTGAAAATGATGGATCTAAAACGCTCAACCTTTAAAATGTTCCGTGTTTACGTTTACTAATAGGTCTACGGCAATGATGAATGAAGTGATGGTCATCCCAGAACACTGCCTGTAGCTGCCATCACTGGATTTGAAAAACTTGAAATTAACACACAACTCTATGATGTCACAGGGAATAGGGAGGCTCTTGTCTGGGGCTTTCTGTCACAACATGGTGATGGCTTGTGCTCTGGGTACGATGATAAATATTACCTTGCTGCATAGGATAGGTTTATGTTGTGGGCAGAAAAGTGGCAGATGCAGTGTAATGTATTTATTATTGTTTAATTCATGGATAAACTTTAAACTCTTAAAGTCCATTTAGCTCCCGGGAATGGAAGGCAATCAGATTCGAATCAAGAAAAAGGAGGGCTGTGTGTGTGTAATGCAGTTGCAAACAGGCAATTTCAACAATGCAAAACAAGCCACGGGGGATAGAAATCTTCAACTCAAGATCTTTTAAATTTTTATGCTTCGTCAGGAGCTGTGCAATGTTGTAAGAGCTTCAACAAGTAGACTGGGAAATTTTCTCAGAGGAAAGGTAGTGTGTTGACACTGGCCTCTTTCGACTTATATAAAAGCTCGGGCACTCGTCCCGTCACCCACACATCATATCCTCTCACCCGCCATGTGGGGGAGGTGGAGG
Source organism: Cherax destructor (assembly GCA_009830355.1). Lineage (NCBI taxonomy): Eukaryota > Metazoa > Arthropoda > Malacostraca > Decapoda > Parastacidae > Cherax > Cherax destructor. Next base: position 38,229 of record WNWK01002946.1, read on the forward strand.
GGACCTCCGAGGTTTACACAATGCAAGTTTCAAAATAATATGGAAAAGTAATAGTCAGCCCAAAGCTGCATCTGATCACCGTCAATTATTCAAGTGTCATGTGAGATTACGTTGCCTAAATTGCTAATACACACACAAACACTCAGATTTTATGTAAACCTATGTATTAATAAGACTGTCAAATGTGCTCAGTGTCAGCTTAAACTACCGTACGTCTACCTGGAGGGTGTTCCGGGGGACATTACCCCGGTGGCCCGGTCTATAACAAGGCCTCGCGGTACACTTTCTTGGGCTGTTCTGGGTGATTCGTATATGTTGTTATGTATGAAAGTTGCAATCACCTATCTGTATGATAGTTGCAATCACTTGCACGTGTGTAATTCGAGTGTTCCCCATCATTAGGGCACCAGTGGTGATGATAAATCGCGTCGCCTGACCTTCTTGGGCCATTCTAGGCAATTCATACATGTGCTGCTATGAATAATTGTTTCAATCACCTAAACTGGTTTCAATCACCTAAACTGGTTTCAATCACCTAATTGCAATCACCTAAACTTGTGTATCGGTACCCGTACTTGTACCTGTACCCTAATGCCGCTATACCTGAATACGCTTACTGCAATTTGCTACCTATTACAATTTACCCTCAAAAACGGAAACTGAAACATTTAGACTCAACAGAGGCAGACTCTCACCCACAACATCCCGCGGGGGATACTAAACTTCCAGGAATTTCTCTCGGACCTCGGAGGTCCGAGGGTGTCTATCTCAGGCAAAAAGAAACCGACGTCAACAGGTTTGAGTGCTTTTCTGACAAAACTCATTTTTTAGCTAAAATACTTAGATTATCAAACTTTTAAATAGAATTTCTACTGCATTTGAAATTTATGGGAAAAGTAAGCTAATTATTTTTAAGGAAGCTTACTCATAGGTATATTTTATCTAAAAAAAATAGTTTTTCTGAGAAAACTTTCCCCTCAGTCTACCGGCTGAAGATCTTGCAATATTGCATTGCTCCTGATGAAGCACGGAAAAGTATGAAAGATCTTGAGCTGAAAATTTCATATATATATATATATATATATATATATATATATATATATATATATATATATATATATATATATATGCAACTTTTTTATATACAAGTACAGAAACACCAGACATAAACCACCATCACTGAAACATATACTACCACCAGTGGAAGAAATGATTGGGAACAATAGGTAATATATGAAAATTACATAGGCAAGGGAGTCACGGGGATGTCACCCAGTACTTCTTCAGTCTGAGGGGTGGCTAGAAAGTGGAACGATCTGGATTAGGGAGTGCAGGAAGCAGATTCCATACATAGGCGAGTACCATCCATACCTAAACCATCACCATGTCTCTTTAACTCCCCAAAATTTACCAGGTGACCAGTGGCTTGGTGGGCAGCGCTCTAGCCTCACACACTGAGTGTTCGTGGTTCGATCCCGACACGGGTGGAAATGTTGAGCATGTTTCCTTACACCTGTTGTCCCAGTTCACCTAGCAGTAAGTAGGTACCTGGATGTTAGTCGACTGGTGTGGGTCGCATCCTTAGAGACAAGATTGAAGAACCCCAAAGGAAATAAGACAGACAGTCCTCGATGACGCACTGACATCCTGAGCGGCTAACCTCCGGGTTAAAAATCCCTACAAATCTATTATCTTATTGACAACATTTCCATATTTTACTACTTTATTTTTAATGAGTCCCAGGGTTAATTCCTGAAAGTTTCCTGCACACTTGGAAACACTTTAGTTAATTTAAAGTTAGGTTAGTTAGGCTAGATTACATAAACCTATTAAACGTGCATTTAACCACACATAAACAAATAAAAGGAAATCCGCAGAACGTCTGGCAACCAGGTGGCTGATTGTAAACAGGAAACGTTGAAAACTTTACGAGTATCGCTCATGGTGCGAGAATGGGTTGGAAATGCAGACTTTCACCGACACAATATGGACGAACATCAGTACCATACGTAGCCCTTATCAGTCTTACCTTAGTGACTACCTACTGTACGTTTGTAAACAAAATGTCCTTGTTATTACTACCTTGTAATACTTAAGATTTAACTACTGCAAGATCCCCACCAAGTATCAAGTCACAATAAACTATTATTATTATTATTATTATTATTATTATTATTATTATTATTATTATTATTATAAGTGCAAAATCATGAAGATTGGGGAAGGGCAAAGGAGACCGCAGACAGAGTTCAGTCTAGGGGGCCAAAGACTGCAAACCTCACTCAATAAAAGGATCTTGGGGTGAGTATAATACCGAGCACATCTCCTGAGGTGCACATCAACCAAATAATTGCTGCAGCATATGGGCTCCTGACAAACCTGAGAATAGCGTTCCGAAACCTCAGTGAGGAATCGTTCAGGACTGTACATCGTATACGTCAGGCTTGTATGTGAGTATGTAGTACCAGTTTGGAACCCATATATGGTCAAGCACGTCAAGAAATTAAAAAAAGTGCAAAAAGACTAGTCCCGGACCTAAGAGGCATGTCATACGAGGAGAGGTTTAAGGGAAATCGACCTGACGACACTGGAGGACAGTAGGGATAGGGAGGATATGATAACGACATATAAAATACTGAGAGGAATTGACAAGGTGGATAGGTACAGGATGTTTCAGAGATGGGACACAGCAACAAGGGGTCACAATTGGAAGTTGAAGACTCAGATAAGTCACAGGGATGTTAGGAAGTATGTCTTCAGTCATAGAGTTGTCAGGAAGTATAGTAGTCTGGAGAGTGATGTAGTGGAGGCAGGATCCATACAAAGCTTTAAGAAGAGGTATGATAAAGCTCATGGAGCAGGGAGAGAGGACCTAGTAGCGACCAGTGAAGAGGCGAGGCCAGGAGCTATGACTCGCCCATTGCAACCACAATTAGGTGAACACATATATACACACTCACATATACACATACACACAAACACACTCATACTTGACTATTACATGCAAATGCAGTGAAGGAAAACTGTGCTTCAATAAATACGTTTTTATTTTATATTTTTTTTTCTTCGTGATGGAAAGGCCAGGGAAGAGGCGGGGCCAGGAGCTGTGAATCGACCCCTGCAACCACAACTAGGTGGGTACACACATCCCGAGACGTACACCTCTGGATGTATATAGCCGTCCCCTTGTGTCGCCCACATTGAGGACAACGTAATCGTAATCGTGGACCGGATGCCTGTATATCTGTATTGCTGGCGCAGCCTCGTACATCTGGCAGCTGGCCGCCACATGGGTGCCGACTAGTTATATCTCCACCACACTATATTCTTCTTTACTCTTATTATACACAGTATTTATCCACTATATCGAACATTTCTTTTTCATTAATCTGTCGCTTAAACATAGTTATTGAATATTTTTAATTACTGCAAAATAATACATATATAAAATTCGACACATGAAGTGGTATACGACAATTATAAACGATTGCGGACGCCGCACACACAAAAAAAAAATAAAGGTTTAAAGAAACCAAAAAACTATAAATCGCGTTTCTCTATGTTGCGTGGAGGGTGTCAGAGTATTTTATTCTAATATTTCAATATTTATATTTTAACTCATTGTTTATCTCCCTCCGTTCGTTTTGGCACGTATGTTGCTGTAAATACCTCAGTAATAAAGCTGCGAGAGTGGGTAGGTGGTGTGTGTATTGCTTGGCCTGTGGCTGGCCTAGTTAAAGGTCATGCATCACCCTCTATGTGATGAAGATGTGAGCACTAACTAGGCGAGTACATTTTACAATGATTATATATATATATATATATATATATATATATATATATATATATATATATATATATATATAGGATAAAGTCCACCTCTAGTGTCAATTGTAGGACCCATTGATAAATTATATATATATAAATAATTGATAAATATTAAAAAATGCTATAAAACGTTATTTTATATATATTTTTTTGACGATTCAATGCATTTTCAATGATTTTCTGAATAACTGGTTTTTTTAGATAAAATATACCTATGAGTAAGCTTCCTCAAAAGAAAATCATAAATTTTTGCTGTTGTGAGGCATGGTGAGGCATCCAGTTCTGACAAAATTGCGGCTGAAAAATATGTGCCTGAATTCCAGGAGTACATAGAGGCTGAACAATTCCTCCCCAACAAGTGTTTAATTGTGATGAAACATATATATATATATATATATATATATATATATATATATATATATATATATATATATATATATATATATATATATATATATATATATATATATGTGCCGATTAGGTAAAACTTGCGATTTTGGCTTAAATAGCAACGCTCACCTTGCCATATACGACAAGTGAAAATTTGTGTATGCAATAATTTCGCCAAAATCATTCTGAACACAACGAAAAAATATATTTCATTGTGTTTGTTTATTATTAAATTAATGTTAACGTATCTAAAATATATTTAGTTGGGTTAGGCTAAATTAAATTGCGCTTGTTGTAATAAGGTTAGGTAGGTTTTCAAAGTTTCTCTTGGTACAAAATTATAAATTCTTTCATTAACATAAATGAAAAAAATATATCTTTAAACGTATAAGAGAAAATTTTAGAAAGGACTTAATTTTAGATGAGTCCTTGCTAATTGACCAGTTTTACCTAATCGGCACGACATATATATATATATATATATATATATATATATATATATATTGACAGGGTTACGTATGCTGCACCACTGAGCTAAGAGGCTTTCAATAGAAAGAGTTTACAGGCAGTATTTCTGTGACTTGTCTGCCGCAGCGGCCACCAGCTGTGACCCTACTAACTTCCCACAGCCCCAGAAAGACAGTATCGTCTCAGCTGGCGGCCACCTACACAGACATGTCACAGAAGTGTTGTTTGTGAACTCTTACTAGCGCGTCTCGTAGCTCAGTGCTACAACGTTGGACCTTTTACGTAAAAGGAACACAGCTCGCGTCCCTGTCCATTTTTTTGTTCGTATTACACACACACACACACACAAAACAGGAGGTTCATGCAGTGATTACGAAAAATAAACAAACTTTTCTGAAATAAACAGTATAAATCAGTGTTCATCAGTTCAGTATACGATAAGCTAGTTGAGATCCAGATATTTATTTCTTTATGATTTCTGCCCACCCTACAATATCATGTATGCGGCATAAGTCCAAATCCACCGGAATTCAATAATAGAAAATAAAAGAAAAACTAATAACTAGTCTGGTGCCACCCGTGCCACCGACTCTGGATCAAATGACTGGTTTGTTGGGTGCCAGAGTTATGTGGTCTGGCAGCTGTGGATACAACTGTGCACATTATCTCAAGGTTTACAGGTTCGAGCCTCCTCTGACCTGAGATAAATGTGTGTGATATATATATATATATATATATATATATATATATATATATATATATATATATATATATATATATATATATAAAGTAAGAATGAGTATTTGCATTATCTTGCTTGATGCCGTAAAGAATAAAAGAAACAATAATGCCCAGTATATTCAGCATAACTAGATTGAGGCCATAAAATGAAAAACAGCTTTTTTTTCTTAGTTTCTCTCTCATTTTATTTCTGTTCTATAATAAACAAGATTACTAAACAGCTTTCTGCAGTTGCATATGAAATATACTTTAATTATGATAATGTTTTGAGGCGAGGTGTCGGTGACGCGGTGAGGGCGAGGTAAGCAAGTGTTGGTGCGTCACCTGATCAGCTGAGTGTGATGGTGCCAGGGTTTAGCAGTCTTGCTGCCAGAGGGCACCACATGGAAATGTCAGATGTTCATTTGCAGATTTGCAGAGAATTTCAACGTGTATCTGTGAAGATGTAATTGTTGGTACGCGTGATTAATCCAGTGCAAAATATGGTTATATCTCCACATATGAAAAAACAAGTGAAATTACTGTATTTCACGATGTTTGTGGTATATTTTCACCTTGCCCCTGGATAACAACCCACTCAGGTTCCACCAAGAGTGTGGGTGCCCCTGTTTGAGTACCCTGCTCTACGTTACGTACACATATTATTATAAGAATATAACGACACAGAGACTGATCTAGCATAAGCAGTAAACGTGAAAGTTATCAAGAAATACCTTTGACTGTACCATATTTATATCTGTTATAGAGATGCAAAAAAAAATTTTTTTTGTCCTTTAGATTATCGTTTTCTTTTTCTTTTCTTTTTTTAATTACGTCGTGGGGTTCGTTTCAGGTTTTTCCTAGAAATCGTAAAGTGACTTCCCTTCAGTGAGATATTTGTCCCCTAGTTGAAAGTGGCTCATAATACCATCACACATATATAAGAGAATTACCGTAATCATTGGTTCTTTAGTATGACTCACCAGGACATCACCCACATATAAGAAGACAGAATGTTCACTGACGTCTGGAGACAATGCATGAAAGTTCAATAATAAATAGTTCACTTGTCGACATCTTCCAGCAGTTTGAAAATGACATCCTTTTATGATTTTTTCAGTGCTCGGTTAAATAGACTCCCGTTTTGTTTTCTTGCCAGAATTTTAACAGATAAATTAAAAAGATTGAAGAATGCTTGTCCTTACATGTATGAGAGATAATCTTTTCAATAAGTGGGTTCTACATCTCATTATCAGTATTCCACGTCAAAATCTCCCATTCGTGGCCTTTCCATCAAGAAGAAAAAATATAACATAAAGACGTATTTATTGAAGTACAGTTTTCCTTCACTGCATTTGCATGTAATAGTCAAGTATGAGTCTTTGTCTGGTATAATGTTATGCATCCTGCACCCACCATAACTCACCACCAATACTTCAAAATCTTCCAAAAAGGATCAACCTTGAGCCGGCAACCCGACTCTGCCAGTATAAGTTATATAAGTTAGAATTGACGTATGTAAGTATGCTTTATTTTTTCCTGTTTAGGCTATATTTATCAACATTCCAGTGTTTTAATTCTGTATAAAATTCACGGTGTATAGTGAGAAAGGTAAGCGAGCGTGTACATTAGACGAGGCGGAAGCAGGCTATGTGCCGGCCTCAAATGATAGGTTTGAGGGAGACGCCGCTCACCCACTGTAATTTCCTGCCCCAGGTGCTGCTCTTTCATAATTTAGACAGGGAGACGTACTTGCCTTGTATTTTTAGCGCAGTTGCTATGTTATTTCCGCAAGTTATATTACAAGTTTTACAGTGGAAACATGTAATACTAGCATAGTGAATACTGCGATGTTGAATCACTGAATTTATTGGCTTTCTCAGTTTCTTCTAAACTCCAGAAAACAATACCTTGGTAAAACAGGTCACAAGTTGGTGTGGAGGTGATAGAGGAACTGCCAGCTTGATTCTTCGCTGATTTGTTTACCCAAACAATGATAAGGTAATCTGCAGCTCAGTGGTACGGCACTAGGCTCACAGTACCAAAGGGGTTCAAGTTCAGTTTGTAGTGGATAAACATAGTGTATATTATCATATTTCGAACGCACGATAGAATGCCGCTCTAGCTGAGTAAATGCGAGTTTACAATCATTGACGCATAAATACTCCAGATCTAAACTTATGTCTTGTAGCAGTGTACTAAATAGTTAGATTATGATTCCTCAGCTGGAGTGGCTTTCCACTGTGGGTCACGATCCCGCCTGCAAGAAGTTTATACGTATATATGTGTCGTGCCGAATAGGTAAAATTGGTCAATTAGCAAGAACTAAAATTTTCTCTTATACGTTTAAAAATAAGACAAATTGTTTTTCGTTTATGTTAATGTAAAAAAAAAAATAATAATTTTGTACCAAAAGAACCTTAGAAAACTTACCTAATCTTATTTTAACAAGCGCAATTAAATTTAGCCTAATCCAACTAAATATTAATGTAAAAAAAATAATAATTTTGTACCAAAAGAACCTTAGAAAACTTACCTAATCTTATTTTAACAAGCGCAATTTAATTTAGCCTAATCCAACTAAATATATTTTAGATAATTTTATAATAATTTAATAATAAACAAACACAATGAACTATATTTTTTTCGTTAGGTTCAGAATGATTTTTGCGAAATTATTGCATCCACAAATTTTCGCTTGTCTTATTCGGCAAGAAGAGCGTTGCTATTTAAGCCAAAATCGCAACTTTTGCCTATGTCTGAGAGGCCTTTTCTGTTCCTACTCGGGAACTTTTCTTTTCATTGGTAGTTTGAGTGTGGTCTGCTCTCCCTTGAAGAATATATGCTGTTACAAGGCTCTTAGTATAAGGAATCGGAGCTGCTCGCCCCTTCTTGGATCGAACCCCATTACCTCCCATTCCCTAGCAGCTGCATAACCCTTTTTTGGCCTAGCGCTCGGTCATGATAGTAATTTGACTTCTCCCAACTCCCACTGATGACTTTATAGACCAGATCGGTGATCTTACTACATCTCATATCAAACCCCAGTCATGTGAGAGTATACTACCTCCTTTCCAGTCATGTGAGAGTATACTACCTCCTTTCCAGTCATGTGAGAGTATACTACCTCCTTTCCAGTCATGTGAGAGTATACTACCTCCTTTCCAGTCATGTGAGAGTATACTACCTCCTTTCCAGTCATGTGAGAGTATACTACCTCCTTTCCAGTCATGTGAGAGTATACTACCTCCTTTCCCTTTCCCCGCTCCCTAAAATGCAACTCATAACTGCTAACACCCAGATACCAGGTGTGTGTGAGTGTTAGTGAGTGAAAGTGTGTATGTGGTAGGGAGGAGCGTGTATGTGTGTATTAGCTAAAGTGTTTATGAGTATAGCCAGAATAAACAGTGAGTGTTGTTCTACTGAGTGCTGCTGACATCACAAGGGCCACATCTTTTATTTGTCTGGGACGTCGTGGCCAGACGTCTGCTAAAGTGACAATAAGTGTTTATCATCTTAAAATAAATCCTCCGCTTTATACTAAACAGTTATAAGTACTGTGACTTTTTTAAATTAATAAAAATAAGTTTAATTTTATGTTTCCACACAAAATGACAGCTTTACTACCAAGTTATTTTTCGTTGTTTGATTAAAAGTAACAATAATTTACATAACCAATAAAAGACAAACTTTTATTGTAATCATATATTTTCACAATAAAAGCTTGATCTGCTTATATATATATATATATATATATATATATATATATATATATATATATATATATATATATATATGTCGTGACGAATATGTAAAACTTGAGATTTTGGCTTAAATAGCAACGCTCTTCTTGCCGAATAAGGCAAGCGAAAATTTGCATATGCAATAATTTCGCAAAAATAATTCTGAACCTAACTAAAAAAATATTTTATACTTATCTAAAATATATTTAGTTGGATTAAGGTAAACACGCAAGGTTCGTACAGCGCCTCTGGGATGGGAGGTAATTAAGTTTGATCTAAGGAAAATAATGGTAGCTGTAATTCCCGAGATCAAGAGCCTTTCAGCAACATGAAGGCAGAGTTTGAAGGAACAGTTTGTTGTGCAAGGATTGTGTTGCCACGCTAATATTCCCTCACACGGCGACGAAAACAAAGTCATTTAATATTTTGCACCGAGTACAACTTATCTCACAGCAGGAGGGGGAGGAAGAGGAGGAGGAGGAAGAGGAGGAGGAGGAAGAGGAAGAGGAAGAGGAGGGGGAGGAAGAGGAAGAGGAGGGGGGAGGGTTGATGCTGGTGAAAAGCTCTTCATCCAAGAAACTGGAGCTATCCTTCCCTTGGATCACACCTCATTGCCTCCCATTTTTCCATCCGCTGTTTGACCACTACGGGTTTAACTATTCTCTTAAATACAATACTACTACTACTACTACTACTACTACTACTAATAATAATAATAATAATAATAATAATAATAATAATAAATAGGCAGTTCATATTGCTTCAGTGGTGTGGATAAATTTTGTATTTTATTAATCTCGAATTTGACGATGACATTTTGGCATCCGTTTTCTTGTGATAATGTGTGTATGTATGTATGTGTTAATTACCAGTTGTAACCAGTTGTTAAAGGCACTTGTCGATGGACACGGCCATTTGTGTGTGAGTGCAAAGGTCTAGCCATAGCTCCTAGCCTAGTTATAGATATTTCCTCTCTTTTAACTATGCATAGAGTTGGGCTGCACCGCTTTATCAAGGTTCCACTTTAACTGCTAACTTTCCACCTTGTTGCTCCTCTCTTCTCAAACAGCTTTCATGTGTGTATATACTATTTATGATTGCAGGGAAGGAGAGGAAGAGATTATAGGCTCCTGATCGTAGTCAGGTAGGTAATAATAATACAGCAAGTTTACTGAGAACAAAAAATTACATCCCAGAGAGATGAAGTAGGTAAAGCTGTGTGGACCTGGTAACGTGGTCAGGTCCACGCTGTAGCCTCGTGGACCTGACCACGAGGCTACAGTAATGCTGTGTGGACCTGGTAACGTGGTCAGGTCCACGCTGTAGCCTCGTGGACCTGACCACGAGGCTACAGTAATGCTGTGTGGAGCTGGTAACGTGGTCAGGTCCACGCTGTAGCCTCGTGGACCTGACAGAAGCTCGAATGCTGTGGAGCTGGTAACGTGGCAGGTCCACGTTGTAGCTCTGGACCTACCACGAGGCTGCTAATGCTGTGTGGACCTGGTAACGTGGTCAGGTCCACGCTGTAGCCTCGTGGACCTGACCACGAGGCTACAGTAATTCTGTGTTGTCTGTGTATATTTCAATGATATTCCTTAATGTGCTTGTGCGCAGAGATCCATTATTATTATATTCGTGTGGAAGCTCTAAATTACTATGGGCCATACAGCGACTGGGGAACGGGAGGCAATTAAGTTTGATCCGAGGAGGAGGAAGACGGTTCATATTCCTTATTAAAAACCTTCACCTGCATTAAGGTATTTTCCCTCATAGATATATGAGAGGTGTCAAGACTTTGTACTTGGTGCTGTGAAAGATACTCATGTAAATACTCACTTGTTGAATATTTATATTTGTATTGTCATGTTGAGAGGAAGTTGTTGTGGCCATCACTCAGCTGTTGAAGGTGAGTCTTGTAGAGGTGACGAGCGTCCAGGGCAACCTCACTGAGGGAACAACAATGTGTTATTCAATATCACTTTGTTGAAGTCAGAAATATGGAGATAAAGCTGAGTGTGTGGGCTTTATCTCCGTATCCATTATGTGGAGGGCAGCTGTTAGTACACTCCACATCCACACTCACATTTACGTGGGTGAAGACTACATGAGTAATATATATACACGGTTGATCTGTTTGTGACTTGATAAAGCCCACTGTGTGAGCGAAACGTAGTCAATAAAGGATCGCATTATACTCCATTTGTGTTTCTCCATCGTGTCGGTATTTTTACCATTTTATCTCCAAAGTACAATGTATTCATGAGGAAGCGTTAAACCCGTAGGGGTCATTCAACGCCTTGGGGGGAATGGGAGACAATCAGGATCGATTCAAGAAAGGTTAGATCCAAATCCTTGAATCAAGAGCCCCTGACCTCCGTCAAGAAACCTCCCTACTACACCGTAATATGGCACATTCTTATAACCAAGATATCCAAATATTCCTACAACCATTTTTATTTGTTTATTAGTAGTTATCTTGAGGATTTCAAATAAATATATTATTATTATGGGGGAGCGCTAAATCCGGAGGGATTATACAACGCCTGTTGGTGGGGAAGGGATGGAAGGTATTCAGGCTCAATTCAGGGAACTGGAGCACAGATCCAATTCCTTAGATCAAGAGCCCCTCACCAGCATCAAGGAACCTCCCTTGAGGGGTTCAAATAAATATAACACCGTATTTGGAGAGTGAGTGTTGAGAGGCGGGTGTGGAGCCCAGGTGCTAGTGTTGCTCTGGATGCTGAGGTGCTGCAACACAAACGTGGCACCTCTCTCATCCTTTGGATCACCTTTGGAACCCAACGCAGAGAATTTTATTATAATCATGGGGGAGCGCTAAACCCGTAGGATTATACAGCGCATGTGGGGGGTGGAAGGTATTCAGGTTCAATTCAGGGAACCGAAGCACAGATCCAATTCCCTAGATCAAGAGCCCCTCACCAGCGTCAAGGAACCTCTCTTGACGAGTGGGGGGAGGGGGGCCAAGGTTCTCTTAATCCCTTGAGATGAACAAGTACTGCTGGCTCAACTACATTTGCTTTATGCGAGTAAAGGACTCTTGATCCAGGGAATTAGAGCTATTCTACTTTTTCTTGGATCAAATTGCTTTCCTTCCATTTTTCCCCCTGCAGGTTTAGTGCTTCCCCCATGAATGTAATAACTGGAATAAATCTGATTGCTCCCATTGCCCCAGGGTATGACCCCTATGGGTTTAGCGCTCGCCCCGTGAATAAAAATAATGGGTTCAACGTGGCTGCCTTCTTCTACTTTAGTTCATTGTGACCCTGACAGATTAAGGTCTGTGTAATCACGGGGAAGACACAGCACTTAAGGAATGGAACACAATCACACTTGAGCCCAGGAAATGAAAAGTACCTTCAGTTCCTTGGATCACAAGCCTTTCACCAGCAAATTATTAGCAGTATAAGAATTATTCAAGCAAAATATTAATAGTATAAGAATTATTAAAAGTTTAGATTGGGTTTAATAAACAAAATATACAGTAATTCTTTGTATTTCAAAATTATCTACATAACTCTTATATACAATAATAACTAGTATTTACAAGTTAGGTAATTTATGACACATTCACCAGCCTTATGTTACCATTAGATATGCATATACATACCTACATAATTATACACATACAATTTATAAATATATAAATCTATCAGTAGCTATATGAACTTTGACTATTCTTTACTCACCGAAAAAAAATCTAAAAATTTAAATAGTTTATAAATAATTTCTTTAGCAATGCAAACATATATGCCTTTTTAAAAAGGGAACAATTATTCACATGGAACCTGTTAGTATATTTCATGGTTTACCATTAAAGTTGAAATAAACGTGTTTTTCTAACTTGCATTATATTCAGTGCTCACTAAAATACGGTAACGTGTATAACATGCCCTCAAGTATACATAATTAACCAAATTTGATATGCATGACCTACTTTAAGGCCCAAATTGTAGATATGTTCATGAGGAATGAATGAACGGTGCAGAGTTTTACCTATATGCCCATAAACATGCAAGATAAAAATTTGCAATTGACCAAAATACACTGTACATGAAAAATATGCATTATCAAATTTGTTCAAATTTATTAAATATTTTGTTGTAATATCCATAAGTATCAAAGGTCATACGGTGGATATGTTTCCAAGATTACTTCAAGTTTCTTAACTATATAATGTTTGAGTACAGTGGTTTAATTACCATTTGATTACACACAGTTTTCCTCATTTTCATATAAATTTAGACACTGTATTAACAAAGTAGTATTTAATAATAGCTTTATTAATGAGAATATAAAAGTTGAAAAAACATTCTTATTACTACTAATGCAAAGTACTGTATTTGCATTTTCCATCATATGCGATAATTAAATGTGTTAATTTTTACACACAATTTTAAGATTTCCATAAAAATGTCACTAACAATGAAACTTCCACAATCCCTCAGAAACAAGGCACTGAGTTGCAGCACTTTCATAAGATTTAGATAAAACCATATATGTAATAGAATAGTAATTATTTTCATAGTTTCATTATCTTCATAAAACAAATGTCTTTTATATATTTGATCCCATTTATTGTTTTTGTTGACTTTAGTCTTTACAATGGATATTTCCTTCACTTCTATCTGTTCCTATCTATCATCAAAAATCCTGTACGATTGTGAAGCAGGTGCAGCCAGTGATCTGGTGAGATGTTCAATCTTTAATATAGATGATGTCTCTGGTAATGGACCAGTTTCCTTAAGAGGAGAATTCCCAGTGTTTCGTCCACCTGAGGTTGACGGTTTAGCAGAGACGTGTGCTTTATTTGAGGTGTTGTTTTGGGAAGAACCAGAAACTGTTGATTGCGATATGGATTTGGAGACGTTGTTACGTGCTTCTGAATGGTGTCTTAGAAAAGATGGGTTAGGAATCTGTCTAACAGAGGCATTCGCAGGGGACTTGGCCACAGCAATCCGATTATTGGATGCTGGTCGCTTAGTGATGGAAACCGTATTGGTGTTGGTGGGGCCGAGCTTCAGCGATCCTAAGCTGCTCTTTCCTGTTCCTGTACTGGAATTGGAGGTGGATGTAGGGTTATTGGGAAGTTTGGTAATAGTGACTTCAGGTGTGGGTGGTGATATAGTTGGTGCAGTAGAAGCATCAGCAGATCGTCTGGCTTTAGATGGCGATTTAGAAGTGTGTGAAACCTGTGTTTGGTGCTAGAAGCCACAGCAGCACTAGTAGAGGCTTGAGCACGACCATTAGTAAGTGGGGACTGAGGAGCGGCTTTTGATGTGGGTGAGAGATCAATAGGCGTGGGATCTGCAGGACGAGGAAGAGTTTCTGCCGCCTTAACCATAGCAGCAAGATTAAAATCCCGAATGCAAGCAGCTGTCTGGCTAAGCGTGATAAGATTTCTCATGGCAGTTACATCATTAAGTGCAGAAGCATCACCATAGGCCGAAGCCATAAAGGCTGCTAATGCTGGCGAGACCAGTCCACCACCCATTGCGTTTGAATAAACACTGGCATTGGGGGGTGTATTCTGGAAAACTTGGTGTCTGCCAACTTGTGTTGCAGCAACATTGGTTGTGGTGGTATTTGTGGATGTTGAAGAGGCTGTAGTGCGTTGCTGAAGTTGCCTACTGGCTAAGGATTGAGCGATGCTTAATATGTTTTGTGATCCAGAGCTACCACGTCCACGTCCCGGTGACTTGGGCGAAGCTTTCACTCCAGAAGAAGACTGAGTTTTACTAAGTAAAGTCTTAACATTGGAACTGTTGAGTGAGTGAGTGGAGCGAGCTTGTGTAAATGTCATTCCAGACTTTGATCCGGTTGACTTTCCACTTGGTATACTAGTGGATGTGCTGGTAGACCCTGCAACATGACTCATACTTGCCAGAGAGCTGGAAGCTGATGCCTCTTTGTTACCGAGTGTTAATGAAACTGTCGACGATGTGGTTCTGGGTGGTGTTGATCTTGATGGCGTGGGTCCAACAACTGTAGGTGTTGACAGTGTATTGTGTGAGCGAGGTGTAGTACTGCCAGGTTGTCGATGAGGTGCCGGACTACTGGACGGTAGCTGGGAAGTTGGACTACTAGGTTGATGCGATGGACTACTAGGCTGTTGGTGGGGAGCTGGGCTACTAGGTTGTCGATGGGGAGCGGGACTACTAGGTGGTCTATGAGGTGCTGGACTACTAGGTGGTCGATGAGGTGCTGGACTACTAGGTGGTCTATGAGGTGCTGGACTACTAGGTGGCCGATGAGGTGCTGGACTACTAGGTGGCCGATGAGGTGCTGGACTACTAGGTTGATGAGATGCTGGACTACTAGGTGGTCTGTGGGGAGCTGGACTGGCAGGAGGGCGTGAAGAGACAGGTGTTGACCGCTGAACCAACGAGGTTGCAGGTGAACGCGGGTGAACCGTTGTGCATGGTGGTCTTTGTGCACTAGCATTACTGACTTGCTGGTGCACAGGATTGGCAGGCCTTTGCATTGTACTGCTAATTGGGGAGCTTTGAGTAGTTTGAGTGCCCAAAGGTTGCTGACTGATTTGCTGAGTCACATGCACGCCTGAATTCTGTAGTTAGATTTGGTACTAGGCAACTGTTGATTGGTATTAGTAGTGGGCCACTTACTAGCTTGATTAGCAAGATGCTGGGTACCAGAAGGACGCTGAGATTGTGTGCCAGAACACTGAGTGGGCTGTGGAGGTGGATAATGATTAACCTGAGTAGAAGCTGGTC
This sequence comes from Cherax destructor, assembly GCA_009830355.1. Classification (NCBI taxonomy): domain Eukaryota; kingdom Metazoa; phylum Arthropoda; class Malacostraca; order Decapoda; family Parastacidae; genus Cherax; species Cherax destructor. Next base: position 54,130 of record WNWK01002946.1, read on the forward strand.
GTTGATTGACCAGTGTATTTTGGGGCCGTTGATTGGCCTGGGTATTTGGGGGTCGTTGATTGGCCTGGGTATTTGCGGGTCGTTGATTGGCCTGTGTATTTGGGGGTCGCTGATTGGCCTGGGTATTTGGGGGTCGCTGATTAACCTGGGTATTTGGAGGCTGCTGATTGGTCTGAGCAGAAGGGGACCGTTGATTGGCCTTGTTATTTGGGAGCTGTTGATTGACCTGGGTATTTGGAGATTGATTACCTTGAGTATTTGACTGTTGATTGACATGGATATTTAAAGGCTGTTGATTAGCCTGGGGATTTGTAGGCTGCTGATTATCCTGGGTACTTGGAAACTTTTGATTAGCCTGGGGATTTGAAGACTGACTGGACTGAGTATTTGGAGGCTGTTGATTGACCTGGATATTTGGGGATCGTTGATTGGCTTGGGTATTCTGGGGCCGTTGACTGGCTTTTATATTTGAAGGCTGCTGATTGGCCTGAATATTTGGAGATCGTTGATTGGCCTGGGTGTTTTGGGGCCGTTTATTGGCCTGGGTATTCGGGGGTCTTTGTGTGACCTGGGTACTTGGGGGATGTTGATTGGCTTGATGGCCAGGTCGCTGGTTTACCTGAATGTTCGGCGACTGTTGATTAGACTGAGTATTAGGTTGTTGGTTAGTTGGAGAGCCAGGTTTTTGAGTAGACTGGTTATTAGGATGACTGGCTGTAATATCTTGCATCCTCTGAAGAGCTGTACTTTCAGAAAACTGGTTAACAGCCTGAATGTCAGAGGTATATTGCACTGGTAGGATATCTTGAGTCATCCGAATAGCTTGAGTGTCAATGGTAGTGAGAGGTGGTGCTTCTTCATGCACCAGGTTAGTTGGTGTAACAGTTTGTGTAGTGGATGGACTGTCAGAGGTAGTGGATAGAGTTTTAGGAGATAAATTAGGTTTCTTATCTGGGGGGCACTGGGTATCATGCGTGTCTTTTATTGTTGTTGATATATTAGGGGTGAGAAATGAAAGCTGAGGTTTAGTTTCCTGTGTATCTGACTGACTAGGAATTTGTCCATTATCTTTACTGACCTCATTTGATCTCTTAACTGAAACTTTTGTAGTACCAAGTTTCACAGGTGGTGCACTAATACTGCTCAAACGACTTTGTACATTGAGACTTGCAGAAACTGTTTGATTTCCCCGACAGTTCACACCAGATGGAGACATTTTCTTGCTGGCTGGTAGAGGAAGGCGAGGATTTTGTACACTGCCTAATCTTGGAGCTGGTGGCTTCATAGTTGCAGCAGTTATCCGAGATGAATTTGGAGGGCGGCCTAATCGAGGGCGTGTTGGAATGATTGGTTGCAGCATTTTGTTCAAGTATGGTCCTGAAGCACGCACTGGCTTCAGGGCAGCTTCTGTTATATTATTTACAGTGCTGTGTGACATGTGCATCCTAGCATTTCCAATTGAAGCAATACTAAGACTATTGTGGGAGGTAGTTGTAGTGGTAACTGATGGGGTTATGGTGAGGGAGGTCATTATCTGTTCTGATACTTGAACAGAAACTGATGTGCTTGAGGTGGGGTTTACAGGTGAAGGTATATGTGTCAAGGCCACTCGGGGTGTTGCTGTAGCTGATGTGGTGGTTGTAAGAGCTGGTTGACCTCTAGTGGGAGCAGAGTCAGACAACTGTTTTGCACTACCTGTACTATTGCAACTTATGTTAACAATGCTTGTGCTTGGAACATTCTGTGAACATACTGAATCATCTGTTGGCATCACACTGGTTTTGTGATTATTATTAGAGGTATATTGAGAAGGCTGAACTTCATCAATTTGATTTACCTCCATTTTTATATCACCAGAATCAGCAGTTGTCACTGGCGAGTATTCGCTCTGATCCCTTGAAGCATCTTGCCCTTTTGGCGACACATGAAGGTGGGATGCCTGAACACTGGATGTTTGAGTTCTTGCAATCTTAGAAGGTGGAGCTTCAGGGTCAGTGGTAACTGGAGCTCTCATTCCACTCTGTCTGGGTCTTTTCCGTGATTGGGGAATAGCAGTAACAGTATACATCAAACGAAGAGGAGCATCCTCTGTCCATTTGTACATGTATACTACATCGAGCAGAGTTAATTCACCCACCAAACAGTCACCACCATGCATAATGTCTACCTGTAAATCAATGAGAAAAAAGAAATATAATATGGAGAATAAATCAATGAAGATGTATGTAAAATGTATTAATATACTAACCTTACTTGTTCAGTAAAATGAGAATAACTATTTACCTTATGAGTCAAGGGTGTCAGACTGTACTTCAGTCGGATGAATTTCTCCAGATGTGACACCTGCACTGCTGCTGGACACCTCAGGTATCTTTTATGTGCCATCTGAGGAATACAAATATGGTTTGCGTTAATTTAAGTAAAATAACTTTTAAAAACCGGTTACGTGCACTCCAATCTAACATGCTCACATATCCCTGCATGCTACAGTGATCGAGGCAGTGTCAATATCTCACCCGTGAATGGATAGACGTTAACCAAAAACTTATAAGAGAATTTACATAATATGCAAAGAATGACTGCCCAGCTTAGAACATTTTGAATTGGTTATGTTGGCCATAAAAAAACAACATCATCGAATTAAAAGAAAAGAATGTTAAGAAATTATCTAGGTTTTAATTTTTTTGTTATTTCTTAGCATCACTAATTCAATGGAAATCACAGAACAGAGAAAGTATATTTGAACAGAAATTACCAAAAAAAAATATAATAAAATCACTAACATCTGTGTATAACAATTTTTTCAGTTATTAAAAGAGAAATAAAGATAGTTTTATTGGAAAATTCCTCCATAAGACCCAAATACAATGAGCATACACAATGTCTAAAGAAAAGCAGTGTACGTTTTTTTAACAGTACACCTATACCGGACACTACAATCGTATTTTCATATAATTATTCTCTGCATTTTACCCTTAGGGGAGGGGAAGGGGTCTGGATACCAGTGAAGGACTCGATCCAAGGAATTGGAGTTATCCTTCTTTTCCTGGATAAGATTCAGTTACCTCCCATTTCCCAGATGCTGTACCACATCTATAAGTTTAGCTCTTCCACATGACAACAAACAAAGCATTCGTACCTTAATACCGTTCACCTCTCGTTCTTCCACTCCATCTTCCTTCTTCACCTCTTCCTTCCCTCCTGTTACTCCATCCTTATCTCCTGTTAGCTTCTGTTTCTCCTGTTGGCCGTTACTGACCTTCAGAGGTTTCATGATATGGGGGTGAAGATGGGAATGGTTTAAGGGAGGAGTAGCAGGGAGGTACTCCAAGGATAAGGATATCTGGTCATCAACGTGGAAGAAATGACGTCTTTCTCTCAAACTCTGTTCAGTTTTATCTCCGCCTAAGAAAAAAAATAGAAACAAGGTGACTTAATGAGGGAAAACAACTTTATGGTTTTTGTAATTATACTGTACCACTAAAAATGCTTTGAAATTTACAACCATTTCCGTTTTAAAGTGGTTAAATGTGTAGTAGATAATTCAGTGTAGTAGAATATATGATAATTCCACAAGGGTTTAGTACTTACACAAGACAAAAACTAGTCGCAGGATACTCGTGGTAACTCTCAACAGCTTATTGACAAAAACAGTGAAATGTGCTCGATTTTTTATAAGCTTACTTAAACCCACAAGGGTTTAGGTAACCTTTCCTCCTGGAGAAATATGTTAGCGTCTAAAAGTGTGAGAACGTGTAAAAAGAAACGCGGGTTTTGATATTCTCTTTAATACCCGACTTTTCTGTGTATATTGTTTTAGGTTTAGCTTTGGTAAACGTGATATAACCAATTCTGACAATGTAACGAAAATAAATAAAAAACTGGGGGGAGGGGGACATTTTTACTCGATGAAACAGTGGCTTAGTAAATATGGAGGATGGGTTGCATAACTTGTTTGTTTCATCAGAACTCTAAGGTTTCCCTTGGAATATCAGTTGCTTGTATTAGTAACACTCACCAGCTTCTGGATGTTCTTTATAAAAGCAGAACCGTCTATTCATTTCAGAGTGAAACAAGCCAGGCACCAGTTTAAACACAACATCCTGCAATGTCCGGTCCTCTCGCAAAGACAACAGTGGTTTAGTTTTGTGAACCTGTAAAATAGAGGAAAACGTGAGCTTTTACATGATTCATACTTGTGTCTTATGTGATTATACAGCAGATTTATTAACATTATTTCAAAAGTACAAAAGGGAACTGTTCAACAACCTGACTGATCAGGCAGGTTTTGAAACTGGTCATAATTATGCTACGTGTCGTTTTGGTAAAACTAACCTGTACATCGCAGATGGGACAAAACGAAGAGGTCTGAAGGTATCGCACGATGCATGTCTTGCAAAATGTGTGCAGACATTCAATAATAGTGGTGGCATCAACAAAATATCCAGAGCAAAGAACACACACCAAATGAGCATTTAGCTCTGTCAGTTTCACTCGCCGTAGAGGGGCCATCATTGTTTACATCGATACAACAGTGTCCGATCTTCAAGTAAATTAGCAGTCAATCCTACTCTTCGCCTTTCCCGTTCGAATGCGCCCATGTACGTCAGTACTGAAAAAAAAGAGTTAAACCTGTTAGTGTCTGGTACACTAAAGTGTATTCTGGAGTGCTGGCGTGAATGCAATTATTATTATGATCATGGGGGAGCTCTAAACCCGTAGGATTATACAGCGCATGTGGGGGAAGGGGGTGGAAGGTATTCAGGCTCTATTCAGGGAACTGGAGCACAGATCCAATTCCCTAGATCAAGAGCCCCTCACCAGCGTCAAGGAACCTCCCTTGAGGGGGGCGTGAATGAAAAATTTAATATTATTTACACGTAGAAAATAGCCAGGTAAGGTTTTGGATCTCTTTGAAATAACCCCTGGCAAGAGTCTGAGGCATGGTAGTGCAAAAACAGACCTAACGAAAAGCGTATGAAACGAGTATACTGAATAAAAATAATTTGGGACCCCCGAAATCTTCTTTAGGTAATCTTCAGGGACCTGAAAGATGCTAATAGTAGTACAGGGAGGGGGACCTGAAAGATGCTAGTAGTACAGGGGAGGGGATCTGAAAGATGCTGGTAGTAGTACAGGGAGGGGGACCTGAAAGATGCTGGTAGGTAGTACAGGGAGGGGGACCTGAAAGATGCTAGTAGTAGTACAGGAGAGGGGACCTGAAAGATGCTGGTAGTAGTACAGGAGGGGGACCTGAAAGATGCTGGTAGTAGTACAGGGAGGGGGACCTGAAAGATGCTGGTAGCAGTACAGGGGAGGGGGACCTGAAAGATGCTGGTAGTAGTACAGGGAGGGGGACCTGAAAGATGCTGGTAGTAGTACAGGGAGGGGGACCTGAAAGATGCTGGTAGTAGTACAGGGAGGGGGACCTGAAAGATGCTGGTAGCAGTACAGGGGAGGGGGACCTGAAAGATGCTGGTAGTAGTACAGGGAGGGGGACCTGAAAGATGCTGGTAGTAGTACAGGGAGGGGGACCTAAAAGATGCTGGTAGTAGTACAGGGAGGGGGACCTGAAAAATGCTGGTAGCAGTACAGGAGAGGGGGACCTGAAAGATGCTGGTAGCAGTACAGGAGAGGAGGACCTGAAAGATGCTGGAAGCATCTTGTAGATATAATAATAATAAACACCGAGATACAATTATAAGATCAGTGTGGAGGGTAAGGATTTAGATTTAAAGGGCAAGAATAATGTGAGGAAGAGTCAGTTTCGTACCCCAATGTTCGCTTAAGAGAACACTGGGAAGCAATAGCTTTCCAGTTATTGCTGGGAAGCATTAGCTAATTTATGGGGCTCGTGTGTATTTTTGAGTCACTCTGATTTCCTTGTACATAATTAAGATTGTTATTTTTTTTTCCTATTAGCGCATTTTTTTTCTGGGAGTTTGTGGAGTGTCGCAGCCTACTTTCGCCTATCCTCCCTTTGCCCGCAACCTTGTAGATCACCTTCACTTCTTGTGCAAGTCAGCCCCGAGCCGCTACCACTTGTTAGTGTATTGATAAGGGAAAATCATCTCCCTGGTTGACCAGGCTAGCACCAGACGAGCCTCTTCCAAGGCCGAGAGAACAACTCTCGCAACTCATCAAAGGTACATGACACATGTCTTCTGATACCCTGTTCTCTTTACCAATTATCTCGTCCTCTCAAATCATACATTTTTTATAACATTATTATCGACTCTATCACTACGAATATTTTCTAGATTGATTTGTGTTCATGCTTCTCAGTTCAGCTTCCCACTAACTCCATTTACGTAACGGACTAGCGGTTTCTTGTTGTCAGTCTACTGTTAAATTTATAGTTAATTTCTAAAATACGTAGAGCTGGGCAGTAATCTTTGCTAATTTATTTAAATGAATCTGGAAATGGAATAAGACGCTAATAATACTTGAGATTTTTAGTTCCAGATAAAGTTCAATACCAGATGGAGTAGAAAGTTAATAATAGCGAGACATTTAGCAGCAGATTGTCACTGAGAATATATAAATCATCCACAGCCAATCTGTTCTTGGTTCATTATGTGATGATTTAAGGCGAGTTTTCACTTGCTTGAATAAAAGACGCCTCATAACTGACTTCACCTAGATTGCATCTACTGATTCCCTTCTCACATCGTCTGCAATTTTTCTATGTTATGACCAGTTTAATTTAACTAATTGATTAAACTGCGCATTTATGAGTTTTTTCAATGCACTTTAAAAGTGCATTGTTTTAAAATGATTGGCCTTCGTGTCTACTTGTATATAAATAATAAACGTATATAATATATAAAGGTATATAAATAATGAACGTAATAACCGAGTGACGATGTTAACTAACACCGACACGTGAAGAGGCTTCCGCTGTACCGCTAGTATAAGGAGTAGCTTCCAGTGCTTACTACAACATGTATACTGTGGGTTTCCCTAAGGCAGAATTTTGTTAGATGCAAATCGTCGTACTTTATGTTCGCAGACATAAAAGTATTTATGTATGGAACCAAGCGGCGAGGAGCGATGACCCCCAGAATCTGCAACAGGTGGACTGGAGGTGGTGGAGGGTGTTCCAGTCTTAAACGCCACTCAACCTCCAGTAGTCAATGGAAACTCAGTGATCACTGGTAACTTAGTAGTAACTGGTGATTCACTGGTAAATCAGTCGTCACTATTGACTCACTAAAGGGTGGTAACTAAATTGTCAATGTTGATTGGAGAGGAACAAACTGTAAACCTGGTTGGCTGATAGGCACAGCTGCGACATTTTATGTAGTTTAGCTTTCCTTGTTCTGATAAAAGTCACTTGGGTCTGTAGTCATGTATTTTACCTGTAGTCGGTTAAGTTCCGCCCCTACTACATGTCTTATCTATATATTTTTCAAGTCAAGACTATAAGATATCCCAAGAGACAAAAGATATCTACATTTACATGGATAACCTTAAGATTTTTTTTAATTGTTACAAGCAAAAGCTAGTGAGGCAGAATGCGTGGTGAAGAGAACGGAGGTTCCCGTTGGGACTGTCAGTGGCGCCAAATAACGGCACCTCCACCATTCCGCTATGCTGACGACGCTGCTTCTCGTTGCTACATCTGTACCCCATGCTCACCCATCACACCTCCCACAATAAAACAATGCTGTCTAATTACTGGTATTGACTTTCTACAGCTTGGGGGATTGTACTTTAGATTTAATGCTACAATATATATACGTTAACTTTTTTTACTTTATACTGAATGTTCACTGATGAGGTTCAGTCAGTGAATGTTTATTAGTTTTTCTCTTAAGTTATTCTTATCTTTCATGAGATAAGTTTCATGATTTTGATTGAGTGCAGAACCACACAAGCACAGAACTGCTTGTCTTTAACAAATGAGTATTAACGTCTTTGTTATTTATGAGCTTAATCATTAAATAACAAGCATCGTCTACACTAAGAGTAAGATTCTCAATCCCGAAGCTGAAACAAATCACATTTAATCCACAAATTAGTAACGAAAACTGCACAATGTTTTGGTCCGTTCTGGGTCAACTTTATAATGGTTTACGACGAACCAAAACATATATAATTTACTTTTCCAATATGTGAATTATATGCATATAACTATACATTACTGTTAATCCTTATACTAGGGAGTAATGTATTTCCATGTTATTTGAGGAATGCCTCTTTCCATGATATATATTAATTATATATTATACAAAGAGGTATTTCTCACAATTTTACAGATGAATTACCAACATGTCCATAGGAGTTTTCAAGAGGGAATTGTTAAGTACCTCAAGTCATTTCCTGATCAGCTGGGTTATGGTGCATCCGTTGGTCTGCATGTGGCTAGCATCAACAGCCTGGTCCATCAGGCCAGTAACCAGAGGTATGATCTGGGACCAGGGGCACGGTGGCAGTGACCCCCGAAACCATCTACAGCCAACCTTGCAACCTGAATGACCTACGTACGTGTAGTGTATAGGGTTTAAACTTGCCAAACAAAATAACCCGTTTTTGGAGTTTGTTGTAAATCTTAATGGTTCACAGAGTTCCATTTTGCATTCCTTAAGAACCCTTGCAAAAAGCTCATCAGGACCCGGCGATTTGTTTTGTTTCAGTCGGTCTAGCAGTGTAGATTGAACCAGTAGTTCTATTTTCCCACATCTGACTTACATTTCTCTTCTGGTTAAGCTGCGAAAACTAGTATTGAGGTATTCTCAGATCCTTCAGTTAATGAATGAATGACAAGTGTAAATGGTCTTCATATATTTTCTACGCAAGAATTTTCACACCTTTAAGAGGAGCCATTATTGTACAGGTATGTTTTATAATAGAGAGTAAAAGTGTTTCGAAAGAAGAATAATTAGCTTAGCATATCTTGACGGAATAATTTTCTTACGTATGTCATTTTCCTAGCAGTTGTAATATTATCTTTCTCTCTCACTCTCTCTTTCTATATATCTATATATCTTTCTTCTTTCAACACGTCGGCCGTCTCCCACCAAGGCGGGGTGGCCCAAAGAGAAAAACAAAAGTTTCTCTTTTTAACTTTAGTAATGTATACAGGAGAAGGGGTTACTAACCCCTTGCTCCCGGCATTTTAGTCGCCTCTTACCGATGTTATAACTCATAGGTCTTTTGCATTCACATTTTCTTTTAGTTTTGATTTCTATTCCAGTTTTACTTACCTACTTACAGTACCTACTTACCTCTAGCAATTTCAGGGGAAATTCCCCAGCAACCCGGTCCCACACCAGGCCTCATGAATGATGGCCTGATCAGTCAGACTGTTGGTGACAGCAGTACGCCAATTCAACTTAGGCAGGTAGTTTTGAAATTTAAAGAGTACTTTGACAGTGTAAATCATTCAACACTGTGTAAGGAGAAATAATACAATACACAAAAATAAATAAAAATAAAAATAACAATAGACTGCTAACTCGAATAAAACCTACAAATACTATCACACAGGTTAAAATAGCCAGCATCAGTTATAAATCCCATTATATAAATTGTTAATGTCTAAGTAAACAGCAAGCCAATATCCACCTAAGTCAACTATCAGGACGAGAGCAGCGAGGACAAAGTGGGACCCCCACAGTGAACACAGAGGACTCGCCTGGTAACTCCGCATGTGTCCTCATTGTCGATTATAGAAAAGTCAACACCCCCTTTTATTCTTGAAACATGAACAAACTCATGTTCCAGGAAAGTGACATCACAGGGGCTCTAACTCTTAAGGGTCGTCCATCCACTGTCATCACAGACGAACATCAGATACTGTCCATGGAGGCAGAGAGAGAAGCTAACTTTTCTGCTGCATCAAAATCGAAGCCACAATCTAGAAGAACAGCACACATCCAAACGACACAGGAAGTCTCACATGACAAGCCAAGGGCTTCCCCTCTCTCCCCCGCAAAGACAGAAGCATAAGCTGGGTTGCCAGGTGTACTCTTGAGCATGAAAGGTAGCGCAAGCCTAGCTCCTCAAGGCGGAGATCCAGTGAAAGCTCACTCAAGGAAAAGTACACAATTCACATGTGAAAAGCTATATCCGTAAGATTCATCAATGTACAGCAGTGAAGAGCTGGCTGTGGCATAGGTTTGGTAGCAATATTCCAGCCTGGAATGGCATAGAGTATCTATTTTCATTTTTTTTGTGACAGCCCCACGTCAGCATAGATCAAAGATCCTCAAAATGTTATTTGCTACTCATAGAGAAGGACCAGACCATGGAGTGGCACTTGGGGAAATGGATCGGATAAAACGAACTCTGTTTAAATCTTCCTTCAGTGTCTTCTATCGAGGTGACTCGTGCTTAGTTTAGTGCCATCTGCAAATGATACAAAAGTATGGCGGGTGTTTTTATCTATGTCTGCTATGGGATAAGAAACAGCAGAAGTGCTAGAACAGTGCCTTGAGATACTGAGCTTTTTACCTCGATGGTGCTGATGCTATGTTGTGTGTTAGAAACTTGAAAATCCATTTTCTTACCTTTCTCATTATGCCTGTGGCCCTCATTTTATGTGTAATCACTCCATGATCGCATTTATCAAACGCCTTTGCAAAATCTGTGTATATCACATCTGCGTTTTGGTTCTCTTCCAACGTCTCCCTAATTCTGTCAGTGATTTAGCAGTTGTGAGAGGCGTGATCTTCCACTTCTAAAACCAAGCTGTATGGATTGTGCAGATTGTGCTGTTCCCATAAAGTTTGTAATTTGGCATCTCGTCACTCTTTTGAAGACTTATGTGGGATGTTAGGGCTACTGAAGTATAATTTTTGACAAGTTCTACTACCTTCCTTATGCAAAGGAGCTATGTCTGTACTATTTAAGGTCTCTGGTACTTCACCTAGGTCTAAGCTTTTTCTCCAAAGAATACTGGTCCAGGTGCTAAGTGAGCAGGCATTTTTTTCAATTTTTTTTACGAATTTATGGGATTAGTACTGTTAGTTGGTGTGCGAGACCTTCAGATGGAATGATAGAAGTTTCTGCATTCTTCACCTGCTCTCATTTATTGGCTTGCTGAACATTGATTCATATTGGTCTCTTCGACTCAACGCTGGCACCACAGCTTTGCTGATCACGAGGGTTCTTCGTTTACACAGGTTGGTAATTATTTTATTTGGAAAGCGTTAAGCTCGTAGGGATCATGCAGCACCTGAATAATAGGAAGCGATCAGGTTTCATTTAAGAAAGGGGAGGGTAGCTCCAGTTCTTGGATAAAGCCATTCACTAACATCAAGAGGTTGGTAATATCCCCTATCAGAAGGGATTATCATAATCAAAAGAAGCGCTAAACCACAAGGGTTATACAGCGCGGCCTATCAGAGGGGAGACTTTAAGAGCCTTCTGCTATTAAAGAAAAGTTATCCATTTTAATTATTGCAGTTATTCATTTACAAGCTGGACTTCTTGGGTTATGTTTTACATAACTCTTAAAACATCCTTGGGTCTAGCTAGTATTATTATTATAATAAAAAAGAAGCGCTAAACCACAGAGGTGTCTAGCTAGTAACTAGACAGGTGACGGCGTATAAGCAGCCTCGACCTTGACTAGGGAGTCCTTGACTAGCCTTGGGCTTCCTGTCCCCGGCAGGGCATACCCAACTTATTTAAGGATTTCCATGGTCTGGCATCCGTTTTTTTCTGGTCATATTCCCTACCCGCTGCTGTTTTTGTTAAAGCCCATAGAATACAGTACTTTACACTTTTTATACACAACATATTTTGAAATACAAAAAGCCTTCGATAAGTGTAAACAAAACACGTTTCAGGGGAATAATTGAAAAGGTCGGCAGATGGAGTTTTACAGGAAGGTTTACTATTTAAGCTCCACAAAGGCGGCGAATATTTGTATATACAAATACACCAATGTGACACCATTTATGGAAAGCTAAGTGACTTACCTAGCTGGGAAGAGACTAGAATAGTTTAATTGCATCAGACTTCATTAATGCTCTTCAAAAATGGTGTCATGTTAGTGTATTTATGAAAAAAAAATAGTCACCTTTTTTGAGCTTAAATAGTAACCCTCCCTTAAAACTTTGTATCAGTTGAGATTCCTTTAAATTCCCTGATTCCATTATATAATAAGTGTTTTTACCATGTTATGTTAAATGGATAGAAGATTTCAGTCCGTCAAACAAGTGAACGATGTGCAACTGGAGAGTTATCAGCGCCGGTACAGATAGAGATAATTTATGGCTCGCATACAGCCAGAAGAGTACTTCTCCCGTCTTCTAATAACATGTTCATTTTTCCACTATAATCTACCTTGTCCGTAATTACTATCGCATTTACTTTGTCTTTTTCGTAAGGTGAAGTCTAGGATCTTTCAGACCTCTACAACACAATTGTCCTCAAAGCTTTAAGTTATACCATGAATTAAAGAAAAGATCCTGGACTTCACCTTACGAAAAAGACAAAGCAAATGTGATAATAATTATGGACAAGGTAGATTATAGTGGAAAAATGAGGATATTACTAGAAGACAAGGGTACTTACGTGCTCCTTAGTCTTAAAAATATACTCACTGAAGCGGAGGAGAGATGCATAATAATATATATACGGAAGCTATTTTGAGACCTCGTCCCAGTTTTGCAAGCTGACGTAACAGACCGGGGTGAGATATATGAAAAGCAGGAACACTGTTGGTACAATAAGGGAACATCGTTTCAAATCCGTGGTGCCAGATTATTCAACATCTTCCCAGAAGACATCACAAACACTGCTGGAACAAGTGTATTATTAGCCTTGAGAAGGAAATTCGACAAGTACCTCTGCCAAGTGCCGGATCAACCAGGCTGTGACGGATATGTGGGCCAGCGAGTCGCCATCAGTTACAGCCTGTTTGACCAGGCAAGCACCAAGCAAACCTGGCCCAGGATCGGGCTTCGGGAGTAGGAAAACACTCGAAACCAATCAAAGATAAATAAAAATTAAAGGTAAACCTGAACACAAAAAAAATGCACACAATTCTTGTTTACATCCCAAAAGTGCTTTCACACACAGTACTAATAAATGTAAAACTATCAAAAACACTTCAGTGGAACATGTGGGGTCAATGTCCATGTGGATTTGTTAAACTTGATACTTATATTTATTGGGTAGGTAGGTAGCAGCACTTGCGAGCTACAACTACTAGTATTGGTAGATAATACATGAGCCTGACAAGTTGTCATTCACATATACTAAGCAGACAAACCCTTATTTATTTTATGACGTTTTACGTACAGTGAGGCTGTATCTAGTTCCTTGATAACGCTCCACTGTACGTGAAAAATACTGCCCCTGCTTAACGTGGTTTTGAATTACTACAAGTAATATTATATTCAAAGTTCACTCTTGTGTTTTGACAACATTCTTTGAGTCTGAAATATATCTCCCATAAGATTATCAGACCACTGTCTCCCTCCTCCACGGACCACCACTCCCACAGTCTCCCCCCTCCACGGACTACCACTCCCACAGTCCCCCTCCCCGACCACCACTCCCACAGCCTCCCCCTTCCCCAACCACCACTCCCACAGTCTCCCCCCTCCCCCAACCACCACTCCCACAGTCTCCCCCCTCCCCCAACCACCACTCCCACAGTCTCCCCCCTCCCCAACAACCACTCCCACAGTCTCCCCTCCCCCAACCACCACTCCCACAGTCTCCCCCTCCCCAACAACCACTCCCACAGCCTTCCCCTCCCCCAACCACCACTCCCACAGTCTCCCCTCACTCATCCACCACTCCCACAGTCTCCCCCTCACCCATCCACAACTCCCACAGTCTCCCCTCCCCGACCACCACTCCCACAGTCTCCCCTCCCCAACCACCACTCCCACAGCCTTCCCTCCCCAACCACCACTCCCACAGTCTCCCCCTCACCCATCCACCACTCCCACAGTCTCCCCTCCCCGACCACCACTCCCACAGTCTCCCCTCCACCGACCACCACTCCCACAGTCTCCCCCTCCACCGACCACCACTCTCACAGTCTCCCTTCCCCCAATCACCACTCCTACAGTCTTCCCCCTCCACGGACCACCACTCCCACAGTCTCCACCGACCACCACTCCCACAGTCTCCCCGCTCCCCCGACCACCACTCCCACAGTCTCCACGGACCACCACTCCCACAGTCTCCACGGACCACCACTCCCACAGTCTCCCTTCCCCCTCCACGGACCACCACTCCCACAGTCTCCACCGACCACCACTCCCACAGTCTTCCCGCTCCCCCGACCACCACTCCACCTGGCCGGTAACACAACAATACGTATCAACTTTTTTTTTCCACGAGTTAAATAAGAACTGTCAGTGGGAAAGATGTTAAGTGGGGCGAAAAAAACTACCCCACAAAACTCAAAGAAAAACCCTCTGCCAGATTGACATTTGACGCTTCGAAGTAAACAAAAAATGCTAGAGAAAAATCGGAGAGAAGAGAAAAAGGCAGGAACACGAACACAAATACACGAGCGCGCGGTCACGAAGATAGGAAACTGTTTACCTGGAGAGAGTTCCGGGGGTCAACGCCCCCGCGGCCCGGTCTGTGACCAGGCCGCATGGTGGATCAGAGCCTGATCAACCAGGCTGTTACTGTTGGCCGCACGCAGTCCGACGTACGAACCACAGCCCGGCTGGTCAGGCACTGACTTTAGGTGCCTGTCCAGTGTCTGCTTGAAGACAGCCAGGGGTCTATTGGTAATCCCCCTTATGTACGCTGGGAGGCATAGCCTTGGGGGACAGAGGCTGCAGACTTCACTCAACGAGAAAGATTTTGGGGTGAGCATGGAGTCAAGCATATCGCCAGAGGCGCACGTGAACTGAATACTCTGCAGCAAGTGCTCATTTGGCTAATTTAGGAGTGGCTGTCAGTAATCTCAAGAGATTCATTCACAGTCCTATATACGACATATATCAAGCTCATCTTGGAGTAAGCAGCACCAACATGGAACCTCTCACCTAATACAGCATGTTAAGAAACTGGTAAAAATGCAGAGGTATGCTACAAAACTAGTTCCAGAACTAAGAAAAACGAGCAGTGAGAGACTAAATAAACTGAATCTGAAGACATGGGAGATGTAAAAAAAACAGGGAGTTAATAACATGTAAAATACTCAAAGAAATTGATAGGGTAGAAGGGAAGGTACACGAAGGCACAGTGCAACTTCAAGACAGTCACATGGATGTCGTGAAGAATTTCTTCAGCCTCAATGTGATCAGGAGGTGGCATAACCTGGGCGTAGTGGAGGCAGGCTCTATACATAATTTTAAGAATATGTATGACAGGGCCCATGAGACTAGTAAATCTGGCAAATGGCAAGTTAAATAAGTGGACAATTAAGCACATAGTGTTCAAGATAGTAACCATAGGGCTGATCACATACTTTGCATTTGGTTTGATCATCTGTGTGTCTGCCAAACTGCCAGAAATTCTTGTAATCAAAAGCCTAAGCCTGGATACTACATCAGTCAGTCTATTCACATTACAAGTTACTCCATAAACGTACTTATCTACTTTCATGTTATCATAGTGAGTGATAGATCTACTCAGGTTTCTAACTGCATATCTACAACATTGTTTCATTATTTACTTCTATTATTCCTAATGCTAGACAGACCCACAAAAGTTATATTCTACATTTACCTTTGGGCATAAGGCACATAACATCAGTTGTTCCAAGAATTTGGTCCTCATTACTGTACATAGGTGTTGAAAATTTAAACCCGATTGGATGAAGCGTTCTCGAGTTATGAGCGAAATAAAATCGGAAAGGTGGGGGAAAAAATCGTTTCCCAGGCGCTGTATGACCTTACGGGTTTAAGAACATAAGAGTGGAGGAACACTCCAGAAGGCCTACTTTCCCAAACTAGGCAGGTACTTCTCTAAACCAACTATTCCCACCCACCCACTTGTCCAACTTTTTCCCAAAGCTTTCCAAGAAATAGCCTCAATACCTCAGGTACTAATCAAACTATGTTTCCTTATGAATATAGTAGTCGCATATATGGGAGTGGACTTGTCAGCGGCTGCGCCTGTGAAAGATGAGGTGAACCATAGAATGGACACAGGGGGAAAAAGGTGGGAGGTGCACTGAGGTACCTGTGGAAACTAACTTTATCCATGGAGACCAAAAAAAGGGTGGGGGTGGGGGTAAGGTACCTATAGTATAGTGGTGCAAACATTGATGTATCTGTGTGAGGCATGGGTTTTAAACGTTACAGCGAGGAGGAGGCTAGAGGTAACGTAAATGCTTTAAGTGTAATGTATGGTGTGAAAATTATGCACAGAGTCCAGAGTTTGGAGATGAGAAGGTTTGTTGTTACTAAGAGATTTATTCAGAAGGATGAGGAGGGATTGTTGAGATGGTTTGGACACTTTGAGAGGACAGAGCAAAACAAGATGACTAGAGGGGGAGGAGATGTAGGGGTCGTCCCAGGAAAGGTTGGACGGAAGAGGCAAAGGAGGTTTTGAGTGCTAGGGGCGTGGACACCCACCAGGCTTATGACGTGCTGTCCGAATGAGAGCAAGGTAACATTTATGAATTCAGGGAAAATGGTCAGGTGGACTTGGGGTCCTGCGGATGGGAAGTAGTGCCTGAACCCCTAAGAAAGTGTGGGGGTTATTACAGTTCGAAGGGCCATCTGAACTCTGATGTCAGCACGCTGTGTAGCAAGACCGTGATTGAATGAGTGACAATGAAAGTGTTTCTTCTTTTCGGTGCACACTAAATGGGTGGTAGACCAGTGTATTGAAAAACATCTATCGTTCACTATGCTCTCCTTTCATTTCCAAGGAATTGTATTTATCATTTTACTTAAAATGACGCATTGGCAATAACTAACGTAAATTGTAACATTTATTTTTTTGGTCATAGACATCTTTAATAAATTTAATACTAAAGTATGCCTAATCAAATATGTTATGGAAACATTTAATTTGACATCCCGACCTTTTGCGAAGACAGTGTAAGGAAGCACTGAAAACTGTCAACACAGCTGCTAAGAGTTACATATCAGTGTTTTTTCCCCAGTCTGGTAACGCAGCTTGACCGCCACCTGCCAGACTTTTAATTAAGCGGCATTCCCAAGTCTACCTTTAAACCTCTTTATATCACCCAATAAAACTGTAGTTTTTTTATAATTTGTTATACACAGTGTAAATTAATAGTCATTTTATATCAAGGTCATATATACTGTATATAATACCTGAAGTTCCCCACAGGCCCATTATTATTATAATAATAATAATAATGTGGGAGCGCTAAACCCGTAGGGATTATACAGCGCCTGTGGGGGGGGGGATGGAAGGTGTGGAAAATTTACTATAATTTTCGTATAATTAGTAATGTGTATGTGACGTGTTAATATAATGTAATGTAAATATGAAGTGTTAATGGTAGTGACAAACTACCAAACTACTTGTGAGGAAGCGAGGGCGTGGTTCCAGCTGAGTGGGGGAGGAAGGGTTGGGTAGATGGCAAGAGTCAGTGGTGGCGACACGGGTGTGGAATAAGTAAGTGGTCGTCTCTGCTCTTTATTTGACCCCCAGTGGAGAAGTCATAAAAAGAAAACAATCTCTCAAGGAATTGGAAATCGGCTGAATCTTCAAATGAAATTAATGTGTAATTTCAGCGGTGTCGTCAGAAATTGATGAAGTTCACACCTCAAGTAATGTACGCCTCCCAGTGTATTAATTTTCACTACAGGTATGTTAATTTATGTTGGCCAATATGAATTGCCTGCCGAAAGGGAGGCGTTAGGATATAACACCAAAATCTTAATTTGATGAGTAATCTTGAACGTCCTTTATACTTTTCTAATCATGTAATTCATTTGTATTTATATAAAACTATCCAAGTAAATTATTCAGGTCAAGTAATTGATATTACCGAATATATACAGTCCACATATAATTTATCAGTGTTGCTGGCACATTTTTTTTTTTAAATTTTAAGAACTATATTTTGTAATAATGATTTAAGGTCCAGAGGTGTGATGAACTGAAGGTGGGATATTATTGTGACCTGGTGACCTTGAAGTCCCACTTGACTCTGAGCTACATCATTATCAGTAAGTGTAAACTGTCTGATGTACCAAAGTTTCTTCACAATTATGGGGATGAAATGTTAATTCAGGACATTGCAAAATTTACCTTCATAATTTCTCAGGAGGTATTCAGGCTCAACTCAGGGAACTGGAGCACAGATCCAATTCCCTAGATCAAAAGCCCCTCACCAGCGTCAAGGAACCTCCCTTGAGGGGCCCATAGGCCCAACCAATTTATTCCCATATTCTCTCGCCAAAAACTTAAATTATTTCGTTTTGTCTTTAATTTTGGTTGTTAGTTACAGAGCAAGAGGTAACGAGCCCGTTGTTCCTAGCATATTATTTACCTTCTACGACAGGTATGGCTTACGAGGGTAAGAATTTTAATTAATGATTTAGTACAGTATCCTGATACAACACTTATATTGTGTGGTTCTTTGTGGCTTATAAAATTTTCTGATATGAATTGAAAATTCATACCGAGTAGGGCAGGACCCTCTTAGTACACTTGGTAAAATATTTTTTGATATCCATTACAGCACTAAACAAATATTATGATAGTGCCCATTATAAAACTTGACACTGAACAGCACTTATCATATGATCTTGTGTAATACACGTTGTCAATTTTACTACTGGACACTTGGTATACCGGTATTTAACACTTGATACTCATTATACCGCTGGACACTTAGTATCTGCAACACTGATATTCATTATCACTGGACACTTGATATCTGCAACACTGATACTCAGTATACCACTGGACACTTGGTATCGGCAGCTGATACTTATTATACCACTGGACACTTAGTATTTGCAACACTGATACTCATTATACCACTGGACACTTAGTATTTGCAACACTGATACTCATTATATCACTTGACATTTGTCAGACACTTGATATTACTATAAAACTGAACACATGGATAACAGATATGGCCTCATTATATAACACTGATATTAATCACTGTAGCACTGAAGACCTTTCGTTGAACAAAATTATCCAATATAACACTATTACTGTCCATCACAGCACCGGGGACATGATACAATTCCACCTGATATTCCCTCTATATCACTTATGAACATTGCATAGTGATTCAACTATTAATGATTTTCCAAGTCACAATCACTGCCACCGGTAGCGTTGATCTTAACCATTAATTAATCTTAATCATTAATTATATTAGTAGTATATTATTCACGAAAATCGTATGGGTCATTTAGCCATTTTTTTTCACTATCGTATAAATTACTCTTCTTTCAACGCTACATTTTGGCTTATATTATTCAGTAAGAATTAAACACACATTTCAGTACGTACATTCTGATAAATTTTTGAAGAGCATTTTATAGTCATGTACAAGAACCTCTTATACTGCTGCCACTTTTTACACATGAAAACTGTGAGCTGTTTTCATGTCAGGAATAATTGTATTTTCATGACAATAGTGGGAATGTAGTTTAAACTCTCGCCGTTCATTACACTACTTGAAGGAGTCAAAATAGCAGTGTCAGGTAAATGGACACGTGCAACTGGAGAATCTGGTATTGTGACATTTTATTGTGGCAACGTTTCGCTCTCCAGGAGCTTTGTCAAGCCGTTTGTAACGTCTTGACAATGCTCCTGAAGAGAGAAACGTCGCCACATGTCACATTTACCTAACGTTTTGTCTGTAATTCTACCATTATTAAAACAATGACTAACTTTATTCTACCTGTTGTTCATCCCGGGGTCATCACTCTCGTGGCCTGGTCCCAGACCAGACTTCTTGACTAAAGACCTATAAGTCACCCTGTTGGTTCCAGCAAAATGCAAGCCAACGTAGGCACTACCTAGAGGGCATTCTGGGGATCAACGCCCCCGCGGCCCGGTCCATGACCACGCCTCCTGGTGGATCAGGGCCTGATCAACGAGGATGTTACTGCTGGCCGCACGTAGTCCAACGTATGAACCACAGCCCGGCTGATCTGGCACTGACTTTAGATATCTGTCCAGCTTCCTCTTGAAGACAACCAGGGGTCTACTGGTAATTCCCCTTATGGCTGGTGGAAGGCTGTTAACAGTCTTGGGCCCCGGACACTCAGTGTTTTCTCTTAGTGTAAAAGTGACGCCGCTACTTTTCACTGGGGGTATGTTACATCGCCTGCCAAGTCTTTTGCTTTCGTAGGGAGTGATTTGTGTGTGCAGATTAGGGACCAGTCCCTCCAGGATCTTCCATGTGTAGATACATCTCTCTCGCCTGCGCCCGACTGATTCAAAACAGACGCTTAAGAACCTTACAGTAGTTGTCCCTCTTGAAGAGAGCTAGGATGCTGCTGGCAAGTTCCCGTATAAATGAAGGAAAAGTATTTTTTATAAGAAAACTTGTATACCGGGGGGGGGGGGGGACGGAAGGCATTCAGGCTCAATTCAGGGAACTGGCGCACAGATCAAATTCCCTAGATCAAGAGCCCCTCACCAGCGTCAAAGAACCTCCCTTGAGGGGAGGTTATCTATAGAGAAGAACTAAACTGTCGATGAATGTGAGAAACTGAAACAATAATAAGGAGGCAAATCTAAAATCAACCTTGTATACATAGATGTTATACGCACGTATTCACTGGCATTACGAACACCGGGGCGTTGTAATGCTGGCAATGGGAAAAGTCGGTAGAGAGTATGGAAATTTTTAGCGAGAGCAGCGATGCCACATGTCGCTAGCATGCCAGCAACCAACCCTCATGGGAACACCACTACCCCACACACTACCCAAGCATAACATGTGTGCAAGCTGAAGCGTTCTCCATCAGTCGCACGGGTCAGCGTTTAGTTAATAAGTGAAAAATATTTTGGCCAGTATTTTGTATATTTAGCATGTGTTAACCCATGTCCAACTAAAAAAATATAAGTTAAAAATCCCTCTAAATACCGCCTCTTTCATACACATGCCTATCTTAACACCTAGTTTTCATTCATAATATAATGGACCTTCATCGTGTACTAATTCGCTGTCAGCTTCATCATAAGCAGACAAAACTTGGAGGTATCAAGAGGGCAGACAGAGAGAGGTTGAGAGGAAGGGGCCAGTAACAAGGAGACACAGATGTAATCTAAATACACGCATGAACCTTAGGGATGTCCAAGTATTTGTCCAGTCGCAGCATGACTAACAATTATGAGATAAGGATGTGGTTGGGGTACCTTCCAGTCAACTTCAAATGTATAACAGAGCCAGGGAGGCGAGAATACAGTGGATGTGGTTCAAGCTAATACAAGAGGCGGAGCCTGGAGCTGCATTTTGACAAACACAACTGTCCACGAATATTTATCTCCTAGTTTAATGGGTTTACCCATCTCAACGCTTATCATGCTCCTTATCATAATCTGTCGGACACAAAAATAATTTACTGGACTTTATTGACAATCAACAGAACGAAGTAAAACTGGCAGTATTTCAAATGAAATCGATATCTCTTGTTCTTTCTAACGTTAGTTTAAAAACGTTACTTATTCAGAATCTATAAAACTAAACATTCCGGTTATTTAAAAAGAGCATGATAGACATTTTAATACCTCACAGGGGAAACACCTGCAATACAAAAAGTCGAAGCTACTTTATCAGTATATTTAAAGCTGGTGTCTACGTTCATTCTGACATGACTAACAAAGTCGTCTTGTCTTGTATGTGTAGGCTTGCTTTGCCCCGGATCATTCTCGTCACCAGCAGGTTACAAAGCGTCATTCCCGTCCCCTGGCAGTCTGTTCCACTATGGTGGCTGGCCGCGCATTTTCGTGTTAATAATCACTACCTGGCTACTTTGCCCCTTGTGTCATTATTTTGAAAAGATTTTTTTACATATTCATACTCGTGCAACATTGTCACTGAGGAAATACAGCATATTTCAAATTATGAAGGCTGTAAACAATGAAGGCAGTAAATTCGAATTGAGAAGTTAGCAAATATAAGAACTGGCAAATATCTCCCCCGTGATAACATACAGGTCGAGGTAGGGAGACGGATCCACTGTGTTCGCTCACTGACCTTGACCTCGACGTAATATGAACTAGCCTAATGCTTGATGTTAATGTAATTCCTGTATTATACATCACGAGAATAACTTACACTGTTGTTAAGTGCTGTTGAAGAAATTAAATATTATAATGTATTCGTAGTCATTACTGTGATGTTCGATTATGGAGCCTTTATCGACACATTTATTGCATTTGTTACCAGTTAATGAGCGAGCAGAACCAGACAATAAATTAATAAAGTAGATGTATAAGTAAATAAAAACAATTAAGTCTTGCACAATAATTCAAGTATTCAAATAAGTTGAAGTGGCATGAGTCGATGGGAGGGGGGGGGGTGGCAGGGATCAGCTGGAGAAAAACTAAGACTGCCTCTACTAGCAGCCTGCAGTGAACCACTGTACTGCTTCCTGTATTCTACCTCTACTAGCAGCCTGCAGTGAACCACTGTACTTCTTCCTGTATTCTACCTCTACTAGCAGCCTGCAGTGAACCACTGTACTGCTTCCTGTATTCTGCCTCTACTAGCAGCCTGCAGTGAACCACTGTACTGCTTCCTGTATTCTACCTCTACTAGCAGCCTGCAGTGAACCACTGTACTGCTTCCTGTATTCTGCCTCTACTAGCAGCCTGCAGTGAACCACTGTACTGCTTCCTGTATTCTGCCTCTACTAGCAGCCTGCAGTGAACCACTGTACTGCTTCCTGTATTCTGCCTCTACTAGCAGCCTGCAGTGAACCACTGTACTGCTTCCTGTATTCTGCCTCTACTAGCAGCCTGCAGTGAACCTACTGTACTGCTTCCCTGTATTCTGCTGCTCTACTAGCAGCCTGCAGTGAACCACTGTACTGTTTCCTGTATTCTACCTCTACTAGCAGCCTGCAGTGAACCACTGTACTGCTTCCTGTATTCTACCTCTACTAGCAGCCTGCAGTGAACCACTGTACTGCTTCCTGTACTCTACCTCTACTAGCAGCCTGAAGTGAACCACTGTACTGCTTCCTGTATTCAGCCTCTACTTGCAGCCTGCAGTGAACCACTGTACTGCTTCCTGTATTCTGCCTCTACTAGTAGCCTGCAGTGAACCACTGTACTGCTTCCTGTATTCCGCCTCTTCTTGCAGCCTGCAGTGAACCACTGTACTGCTTCCTGTATTCCGCCTCTTCTTGCAGCCTGCAGTGAACCACTGTACTGCTTCCTGTATTCCGCCTCTTCTTGCAGCCTGCAGTGAACCTCTATACTGCTTCCTGTATATATTCTGCCTCAACTACATCAAGCTCCCTCCTGTCCGCTGTCAAGCTTTCTGTCGTTTGTAAAGCTCCCTGTCCCTATCAGGCTCCTCACCCCCTGTCAAGTTCACTATTATCAAGCTCCCTATCCTCTTGAGCTGTGTCAAGTTTCCGGTATCCGGGGTAGGGTGTCAAGCCTCCTCTACCTAGATTTCAAAATTTCAGGTACTTAATTACGGGCATTCCGGGAGGTTACCCGGTCCCAGACTAGAAATAGGGAGTGTTTATAATTGGAGGGAGGGATAAACCACATTTAAGAGTTCTGGTTAGCAGTAATCTAAAACCAAAACAACAGTGCATAAGTGTTCGCAATAAAGCTAAGAGAATCCTTGGTTTCATATCAAGAAGTATAAATAATAGGTTGTTTTTCAACTCTATATATCTTTGGTTAGGCCTCATTCAGATTATGCTGCACAGTTCTGGTCACCGTATTACAGAATGGATATAAATGCGCTGGAAAACGTACAAAGGATGAAAACAAAGTTGATCTCATGTATCAGAAATCTTCCCTATGAGGATAGACTGAGGGCCGTGAATCTGCACTCTCTAGAAAGGCGTAGAATTAGGGGAGGGGGGGATGATTGAGGAGTATAAATGGAAAACAGGAATAAATAATGTAAATAGCATG
Organism: Cherax destructor; assembly: GCA_009830355.1. NCBI lineage: Eukaryota > Metazoa > Arthropoda > Malacostraca > Decapoda > Parastacidae > Cherax > Cherax destructor. Next base: position 78,127 of record WNWK01002946.1, read on the forward strand.
CTAAAAAATATGTAGCCTAGACAGGGCTCGCAGCAATACCTTTAAGTTGGTAAAATTCAGATTCATGAAGGATATAGGAAAGCACTGGTTTGGTAATAGAGTTGTGGATGAGTGGAACAAACTCCCGAGTACCGTCATAGAAGCTAAGACGTTGTGTAGTTTTAAAAATAGGTTGGATAAATACACGAGTGGGTATGGGTGGGTGTGAGTTGGACCTGACTAGCTTGTGCTACTAGGTCAGATGCCTTGATGCTTCCTTGAGTGAATGTGACCTGGCCTGACTGGGTTAGGGCACTGGCATGGGCCAGTAGGCCTGCTGCAGTGTTCCTTATGTTCTTATGTAGGGAGCGATAAACCCATAAATCATACAGCGCCTGGAAAAATGGGAGACATTTAGGTTTGATCCAAGGGGAGAAGAGATTCAATTCCTTAGAGACCCTCACCAGCATCAAGAAACCTCCCTTGTACTCTAGGGGAAGGTGTCGAGCCTCTTGTACTCTAGGGGAAGGTGTCGAGCCTCTTGCACTCTAGGGGAAGGTGTCGAGCCTCTTGCACTCTAGGGGAAGGTGTCGAGCCTCTTGCACTCTAGGGGAAGGTGTCGAGCCTCTTGCGCTCTAGGGGAAGGTGTCGAGCCTCTTGCGCTCTAGGGGAAGGTGTCGAGCCTCTTGCGCTCTAGGGAAGGTGTCGAGCCTCTTGCGCTCTAGGGAAGGTGTCGAGCCTCTTGCGCTCTAGGGAAGGTGTCGAGCCTCTTGCGCTCTAGGGGAAGGTGTCGAGCCTCTTGCGCCTAGGGAGGTGTCGCTCTTGCGCTCTAGGGAAGGTGTCGAGCCTCTTGCGCTCTAGGGGAAGGTGTCGAGCCTCTTGCGCTCTAGGGGAAGGTGTCGAGCCTCTTGCGCTCTAGGGAAGGTGTCGAGCCTCTTGCGCTCTAGGGGAAGGTGTCGAGCCTCTTGCGCTCTAGGGGAAGGTGTCGAGCCTCTTGCGCTCTAGGGGAAGGTGTCGAGCCTCTTGCGCTCTAGGGGAAGGTGTCGAGCCTCTTGCGCTCTAGGGGAAGGTGTCGAGCCTCTTGCGCTCTAGGGGAAGGTGTCGAGCCTCTTGCGCTCTAGGGGAGGGTAAGTCGAGCCTCTTGCGCTCTAGGGGAAGGTGTCGAGCCTCTTGCGCTCTAGGGAAGGTGTCGAGCCTCTTGCGCTCTAGGGAAGGTGTCGAGCCTCTTGCGCTCTAGGGGAAGGTGTCGAGCCTCTTGCGCTCTAGGGAAGGTGTCGAGCCTCTTGCGCTCTAGGGAAGGTGCCTCGAGGGCCTCTTGCACTCTAGGGAAGGTGTCGAGCCTCTTGCACTCTAGGGAAGGTGTCGAGCCTCTTGCACTCTAGGGAAGGTGTCGAGCCTCTTGCACTCTAGGGAAGGTGTCGAGCCTCTTGCACTCTAGGGAAGGTGTCGAGCCTCTTGCACTCTAGGGGAAGGTGTCGAGCCTCTTGCACTCTGGGGGAAGGTGTCGAGCCTCTTGCACTCTAGGGAAGGTGTCGAGCCTCTTGCACTCTAGGGAAGGTGTCGAGCCTCTTGCACTCTAGGGAAGGTGTCGAGCCTCTTGCACTCTAGGGGAAGGTGTCGAGCCTCTTGCACTCTAGGGGAAGGTGTCGAGCCTCTTGCACTCTAGGGGAAGGTGTCGAGCCTCTTGCACTCTAGGGGAAGGTGTCGAGCCTCTTGCACTCTAGGGGAAGGTGTCGAGCCTCTTGCACTCTAGGGGAAGGTGTCGAGCCTCTTGCACTCTAGGGAAGGTGTCGAGCCTCTTGCACTCTAGGGGAAGGTGTCGAGCCTCTTGCACTCTAGGGGAAGGTGTCGAGCCTCTTGCACTCTAGGGGAAGGTGTCGAGCCTCTTGCACTCTAGGGGAAGGTGTCGAGCCTCTTGCACTCTAGGGGAAGGTGTCGAGCCTCTTGTACTCTAGGGAAGGTGTCGAGCCTCTTTGCACTCTAGGGGAAGGTGTCGAGCCTCTTGCACTCTAGGGAAGGTGTCGAGCCTCTTGCACTCTAGGGAAGGTGTCGAGCCTCTTGCACTCTAGGGAAGGTGTCGAGCCTCTTGCACTCTAGGGAAGGTGTCGAGCCTCTTGCACTCTAGGGGAAGGTGTCGAGCCTCTTGCACTCTAGGGGAAGGTGTCGAGCCTCTTGCACTCTAGGGGAAGGTGTCGAGCCTCTTGTACTCTAGGGGAAGGTGTCGAGCCTTTTATATACCTTTGAAGAGTTTCGAGAGTATCTACTCTCTGAGCCCGGCCATGGGCCAGGCTCGTCTGGTGCTTGCCTGGTCAACCAGGCTGTTGCTGCTGGAGGCCCGCTGCCCCACATATCCATCACAGCCTGGTTGATCTGGCACCTGGTGAAGATATTTGTCCAGTTTCCTCTTGAAGGCTTCTACACTTTTTCCAGCCGTGTTTCGGATATCTTCTGGTAAGATGTTGAATAGTCTGGGACCCCGGATGTTAATACAGTGCCCGTATTGTCCCCACCGCACCCCTGCTCCTCACTGGGTTTATTTTACACTTTCTCCCATATCTCTCACTCCAGTATGTTGTTATGGCAGTGTGCAGATTTGGGACCAGGCCCTCAAGTACTTTCCATGTATATATTATCATGTATCTCTCTCTCCTCCGCTCCAATGAGTACATGTTCAAGACTTGAAGGCGTTCCCAATAATTTAGATGTTTCAATGGCTCAATGTGAGCCGTAAACGATCTCTGGATTTGTTCCAACTCTGCTATTTCTCCTGCCCTGAACGGGGCCGTCAGCACTGAGCAGTATTCTAAGTGAGGGAGCACTAGCGATTTGCATAGTGTCACTACTCTAGTGTCACTACTCTAGGGGAAGGTGTCGAGCCTCTTGCACTCTAGGGGAAGGTGTCGAGCCTCTTGCACTCTAGGGGAAGGTGTCGAGCCTCTTGCACTCTGGGAAGGTGTGAGCCTCTTGCACTCTAGGGAAGGTGTCGAGCCTCTTGCACTCTAGGGAAGGTGTCGAGCCTCTTGCACTCTAGGGAAGGTGTCGAGCCTCTTGCACTCTAGGGAAGGTGTCGAGCCTCTTGCACTCTAGGGGAAGGTGTCGAGCCTCTTGCACTCTAGGGAAGGTGTCGAGCCTCTTGTACTCTAGGGAAGGTGTCGAGCCTCTTACTCTAGGGAAGGTGTCGAGCCTCTTGCACTCTAGGGGAAGGTGTCGAGCCTCTTGTACTCTAGGGGAAGGTGTCGAGCCTCTTGTACTCTAGGGGAAGGTGTCGAGCCTCTTGTACTCTAGGGGAAGGTGTCGAGCCTCTTGTACTCTAGGGGAAGGTGTCGAGCCTCTTGTACTCTAGGGAAGGTGTCGAGCCTCTTGTACTCTAGGGGAAGGTGTCGAGCCTCTTGTACTCTAGGGGAAGGTGTCGAGCCTCTTGTACTCTAGGGGGAGCGTCAGGCCGCCTCCACTCTGGGGGAGCGTCAGGCCGCCTCCACTCACTCTGGGGGAGCGTCAGGCCGCCTCCACTCTGGGGGAGCGTCAGGCCGCCTCCACTCACTCTGGGGGAGCGTCAGGCCGCCTCCACTCACTCTGGGGGAGCGTCAGGCCGCCTCCACTCACTCTGGGGGAGCGTCAGGCCGCCTCCACTCACTTTGGGGGAGCGTCAGGCCGCCTCCACTCACTCTGGGGGAGCGTCAGGCCGCCTCCACTCTGGGGGAGCGTCAGGCCGCCTCCACTCACTCTGGGGGAGCGTCAGGCCGCCTCCACTCTGGGGGAGCGTCAGGCCGCCTCCTCCACTCTGGGGGAGCGTTAGGCCGCCTCCACTCTGGGGGAGCGTCACGCATCCTCTCACTCTGGGGGAACGTCACGCCGCCTCCAATCTGGGGGAGCGTCACGCCGCCTCCACTCACTCTGGGGGAGCGTCACGCCGCCTCCACTCTGGGGGAGCGTCACGCCTCCTCCACTCTGGGGGAGCGTCACGCCTGTCTCTCTCCTCCCTACAACCTCTCTTGACTCCATCTTCCTCCCTTCGTAGTCAGCAGATCCTAAATGGGGGTCTTGGCTTTAGATAGCAAGCCAAAATTAATTGATAATCTCATTAAGTTGATCAAACTTACGATTCTTAAACTGCCAGTGTCAGTGCAAAATAAACCCAGTGAACAGCAGAGGTGCAGTGGGCACAATAAGGGAACACTATATCAATGTCCGTGGCCCCACATTATTTAACATTTACTAGAAGGTATCAGAAACACTGATGTTATAAGTGTAGAAGTCAAAAAGAAACTGGAAAAGTATCTTCACCAGGTGCCAGATCAGCCAGGCTGTGATGGATATGTAGGTCAGCGGTCCACCAACAGCAAGAACCTAATTGATTAGGCAAGCACCAGACGAGCCTGGCCCATGGCCGGGTTCCGGGAGTAGAAAAACTCGAAACTCATCAAAGGTACCATAAAAAATGCATTACTTCTGAGAAGAGAGTATCTGTAAATTATAAATTGAGTGAATGATATACTTTGTGGCATGTACGAACTAATTTAGGAATGACTGAAACCCTGAAAAATTACAAACTTGGTACTTCTCAGAGTCTGCTAGTGTAACAGGTGTATTGCCACCCTAGTTAATCAGGCCCTGAGTCACCGGGAGGACTGGTCAAGGTCTGCAGCGGGGGCGTTGACCCACAGAACACTTTTCAGATAAAGGCAGGTGCAGGGATACCTGAAGAACGCTTCTGGTGTCAACGGCCCCGCGCCCCAGTGCCCAGACCAAGCCTACTGCACGTTCAAGGGCGAGTGGCTGTAAAGGTATACTAAGTTGACAGGTGTGTGGAGTGACAATGAGTAGGCTGCTAGATGTAGGAACAGGTGTGTGGAGGAACAGCAATGTTGACAGGTGTGTGGAGGAACAGTAAGGTTGACAGGTGTGTGGAGGAACAGTAAGGTTGACAGGTGTGTGGAGGAACAGTAAGGTTGACAGGTGTGTGGAGGAACAGTAAGGTTGACAGGTGTGTGGAGGAACAGTAAGGTAAGTGTGAGAACAAAGGTACAGTGTGGAAGGAACAATAAGTTGACAGGTGTGTGGAGGAAAGTAAGGTTGACAGTGTGTGGAGGAACAAGTTACATTGTGGAGATAGTTGACAGGTGTGTGGAGAAAGAACAAAGTAAGGTTGACAGGTGTGTGGAACTAAGTTATGTGTGGAGAACAACAGACAAGAAGCAGTGGTGTGTGTGTGGAGGAACAGCAAGGTAGGCAGGTGTGTGTGGAGGAACAGCAAGGTTGACAGGTGTGTGTGTGTGTGTGTGTGGAGGAACAGCAAAGTTGACAGGTGTGTGTGGAGGAACAGCAAGGTTGACAGGTGTGTGGAGGAACAGCAAGGTTGACAGGTGTGTGTGTGGAGGAACAGCAAGGTTGACAGGTGTGTGTGGAGGAACAGCAAGGTTGACAGGTGTGTGTGTGTGGAGGAACAGCAAAGTTGACAGGTGTGTGTGTGGTGGAACAGCAAAGTTGACAGGTGTGTGTGGAGGAACAGCAAGGTTGACAGGTGTGTGTGTGTAGAAGAACAGCAAGGTTGACAGGTGTGTGTGGAGGAACAGCAAGGTTGACGTGTGTGTGGAGGAATAGCAAAGTTGACAGGTGTGTGTGTGTGTGTGTGTGTAGAGGAACAGCAAAGTTGACAGGTGTGTGTGTGTGTAGAGGAACAGCAAAGTTGACAGGTGTGTGTGGAGGAACAGCAAGGTTGACAGGTGTGTGTGTGTGTGTGTGAGTGGAGGAACAGCAAGGTTGACAGGTGTGTGAGTGGAGGAACAGCAAGGTTGACAGGTGTGAGTGGAGGAACAGCAAGGTTGACAGGTGTGTGAGTGGAGGAACAGCAAGGTTAACAGGGTGTGTGTGTGTGTGTGGAGGAACAGCAAGGTTGACAGGTGTGTGTGAGGAACAGCAAGGTTGACAGGTGTGTGAGGAACAACAAGGTTGACAGGTGTGTGTGTGTGTGTGTGTGTGTGTGGAGAGGAACAGCAAGGTTGACAGGTGTGTGTGTGTGGAGGAACAGCAAGGTTGACAGGTATGTGTGTGGAGGAACAGCAAGGTTGACAGGTGTGTGTGTGTGTGGAGGAACAGCAAGGTTGACAGGTATGTGTGTGGAGGAACAGCAAGGTTGACAGGTGTGTGTGGAGGAACAGCAAGGTTGACAGGTGTGTGTGTGTGGAGAAATGGCAAGGTTGACAGGTGTGTGTGTGTGGAGGAACAACAAGGTTGACAGGTGTATGGAGGTACAGTGAGGTTGACAGGTGTATGGAGGTACAGTGAGGTTGACAGGTGTATGGAGGTACAGTGAGGTTGACAGGTGTATGGAGGTACAGTGAGGTTGACAGGTGTATGGAGGTACAGTGAGGTTGACAGGTGTATGGAGGTAGTGAGGTTGACAGTTGTGACAGTGAAAAGGCTGACAGGTGTAGGAACTGGTGTGGAAAGCAAGGAGTGTATATAGTGATTTGTGAGATGTAGGGTGAGACAGGTAGGGAGGGAGGGAAGGGGTAAGACAGGCGAGAAAGGTGGGAGTGAGACGTGTGAGAGAGAGGTAGGTGGGAGTGAGACGTGTGAGAGAGAGAGAGGTAGGTGGGAGTGAGACGTGTGAGAGAGAGGATCAGACAGGTGACATGGTGATGGGTAACAAGGAGGAAAGTCTAAACTTAAGACACCAGTTGTAATAAAGGGGAGGGGGTGGACTGTGTGATATAGAGGGAGGGTGGACTGTGATATAGAGGGAGGGTGGACTGTGTGATATAGAGGGAGGGTGGACTGTGTGATATAGAGGGAGGGTGGACTGTGTGATATAGAGGGAGGGTGGACTGTGTGATATAGAGGGAGGGTGGACTGTGTGATATAGAGGGAGGGTGGACTGTGTGATATAGAGGGAGGGTGGACTGTGTGATATAGAGGGAGGGTGGACTGTGTGATATAGAGGGAGGGTGGACTGTGTGATATAGAGGTGGACGTGTGATATAGGAGGTGGACTGTGTGATATAGAGGAGGGTGGACTGTGTGATATAGAGGGAGGGTGGACTGTGTGATATAGAGGGAGGGTGGACTGTGTGATATAGAGGGAGGGTGGACTGATATAGTCTACTTGGAGGGTGTTTCGGGGGTCAACGCCCCCACGGCCCGGTCCATGACCAAACCTCGCGGTGGATCGGCCTGATCAACCAGGCTGTTACTGCCGGCGCACGCAATCCAACGTATGAACCACAACCCAGCTGGTCAGGTATTGTCTTTAGGTATGCCAGCTCCGTCTGAGGGAGGGGAACTGTACTAACATGGAGGGAGGAGGCTGTATAAGAGGGAACTGTACTAACATGGAGGGAGGAGGCTGTATAAGAGGGAACTGTACTAACATGGAGGGAGGAGGCTGTATAAGAGGGAACTGTACTAACATGGAGGGAGGAGGCTGTATAAGAGGGAACTGTACTAACATGAGGGAGGAGGCTGTATAAGAGGGTACTGTACTAACATGGAGGGAGGACTCTGTATAAGAGGGTACTGTACTAACATGGAGGGAGGAGGCTGTATAAGAGGGAACTGTACTAACATGGAGGGAGGAGGCTGTATAAGAGGGTACTGTACTAACATGGAGGGAGGAGGCTGTATAAGAGGGAACTGTACTAACATGGAGGGAGGAGGCTGTATAAGAGGGAACTGTACTAACATGGAGGGAGGAGGCTGTATAAGAGGGAACTGTACTAACATGGAGGGAGGAGGCTGTATAAGAGGAACTGTACTAACATGGAGGGAGGAGGCTGTATAAGAGGAACTGTACTAACATGGAGGGAGGAGGCTGTATAAGAGGGTACTGTACTAACATGGAGGAGGAGGCTGTATAAGAGGAACTGTACTAACATGGAGGGAGGAGGCTGTATAAGAGGAACTGTTCTAATATGGAGGGAGGAGGCTGTATAAGAGGGAACTGTACTAACATGGAGGGAGGAGGCTGTATAAGAGGGAACTGTACTAACATGAGGGAGGAGGCTGTATAAGATTGAACTGTACTAACATGGAGGGAGGAGGCTGTATAAGAGGGAACTGTACTAACATGGAGGGAGGAGGCTGTATAAGAGGGTACTGTACTAACATGAGGGAGGAGGCTGTATAAGAGGGTACTGTACTAACATGGAGGGAGGAGGCTGTATAAGAGGGAACTGTACTAACATGAGGGAGGAGGCTGTATAAGAGGGTACTGTACTAACATGAGGGAGGAGGCTGTATAAGAGGGAACTGTACTAACATGGAGGGAGGAGGCTGTATAAGAGGGTACTGTACTAACATGGAGGGAGGAGGCTGTATAAGAGGGTACTGTACTAACATGGAGGGAGGAGGCTGTATAAGAGGGTACTGTACTAACATGGAGGGAGGAGGCTGTATAAGAGGGTACTGTACTAACATGGAGGGAGGAGGCTGTATAAGAGGGTACTGTACTAACATGGAGGGAGGAGGCTGTATAAGAGGGTACTGTACTAACATGGAGGGAGGAGGCTGTATAAGAGGGTACTGTACTAACATGGAGGGAGGGTACCTATGGGATATTTAAAAGGAAAGTTTGAATTATTATCAAGGGGAAGCGCTAAACCCGTAGGATTATACAGCGCCTGTGGGAGGAATGTGGAAGGTATTCATGCTTAATTCAGGGAATTGGAGCACAAATCCAATTCCCTAGATCAAGATCCCCTCACCAGCATCAAGGAACATTCCTTTGAGGGAGGAAACTTTGAAGCATGAGTTGGACAGGAATATGGCAAAGAACATTAGAGAAGTAAATAAGCAGTAGTATAGTTCCCACCAGAGTGTATAACTGCGTGGGGTAGCTGTCGGGTAGGAGGGGGAGTCGTAGCTGTCGGGTAGGAGGGGGAGTCGTAGCTGTCGGGAGGAGGAGTCGAGCTGTCGGGAGGAGGGGGAGTCGTAGCTGTCGGGTAGGAGGGGAGTCGTAGCTGTCGGGAGGAGGGAGTCGTAGCTGTCGGGGAGGAGGGAGTCGTAGCTGTCGGCAGGAGGGGAGTCGTAGCTGTCGGGCAGGAGGGGAGTCGTAGCTGTCGGGTAGGAGGGAGTCGTAGCTGTCGGGAGGAGGGGAGTCGTAGCTGTCGGGTAGGGGAGTCACGCGGGGAGATCGTAGCTGTCGGTAGGAGGGGAGTCGTAGCTGTCGGGTAGGAGGGAGTCGTAGCTGTCGGGTAGGAGGGAGTCGTAGCTGTCGGGTAGGAGGGGAGTCGTAGCTGTCGGGCAGGAGGGGAGTCGTAGCTGTCGGTAGGAGGGGAGTCGTAGCTGTCGGGTAGGAGGGAGTCGTAGCTGTCGGCGTGGGAGGGGAGTCGTAGCTGTCGGGAGGAGGGGAGTCGTAGCTGTCGGCAGGAGGGGAGTCGTAGCTGTCGGGTAGGAGGGGAGTCGTAGCTGTCGGGAGGAGGGAGTCGTAGCTGTCGGGTAGGAGGGGGAGTCGTAGCTGTCGGGTAGGAGGGGGAGTCGTAGCTGTCGGGTAGGAGGGGAGTCGTAGCTGTCCAGAGAGAAGGGGGGAGTAATTTACCTTGAATTTACCTGCAGTCGCTTCCAGAGCTCACCATCGACGTGGCTCGGTCCCAGACCAAACTGGCCTGATCGATCAAGCTGTTAGTGCACGCCGCACCACAACCCGGCGGATCAGGAACTGTTTTTGAGAAATCAGTCGAGTGTTCCTCTAGGGGTTTGTTGGTGATCCCCTTATGCATGATGGGTGTGTGAATGAGTCGTGGTCCCTTAACATCTTACCGAGGTCTGTCAGTGTACTCATCACTCCTGCTTTTCACTGGAGGTATCCTGCACCGTCTGCCAAGCCTCTTCTCATAATTTCAAAATGCAGACTTGGGACCAATGCCTACAGTATCTTCCAGGTATAGATGATTCATCTTTCTCGCCTACGTTCTAAGGAGTACGTCTAACGTTCGTACGTTTGACCATGTGCGGCCAGCAGTAACAGCCAGGTTAATCAGGCCCTGATCCACCAGGAGGCCTGGTCGTGGACCGGGCCGCGGGGGCGTTGATCCCGGGAATACCCTCGAGGTAGATCCTCCAGGCAGGTAGTACACTTCAAGGGACTTAAAGCACTCCCAGTAATTTAAGTGTTCAGCTGAGTTTATACAAGAAAACGAGTGACTTGGAAAATATCATTGCTTAGGTAGTTGTCGAAGGGGGAATGGAAGTTGTCGAGGGGGAGTGGAAGTTGTCGAGGGGGAGTCGTAGTTGTCGAGGGGGAAGGTTTAGTTGTCGAGGGGGAGTGGAAGTTGTCGAGGGGGAGTCGTAGTTGTCGAGAGGGGAGTGGAAGTTGTCGAGGGGGAATGGAAGTTGTCGAGGGGGAATGGAAGTTGTCGAGGGGGAGTGGTAGTTGTCGAGGGGGAGTGGAAGTTGTCGAGGAGGAGTGGAAGTTGTCGAGGGGGAGTGGTAGTTGTCGAGGGGGAGTGGTAGTTGTCGAGGGGGAGTGGTAGTTGTCGAGGGGGAGTGGTAGTTGTCGAGGGGGAGTGGAAGTTGTCGAGGGGGAGTGGAAGTTGTCGAGGGAGAGTGATAGTTGTCGAGGGGGAAGTGGTAGTTGTCGAGGGGGAGTGGTAGTTGTCGAGGGGGAGTGGAAGTGACTAGGGGGAGTGGTAGTTGTCGAGGGGGAGTGGTAGTTGTCGAGGGGGAGTGGTAGTTGTCGAGGGGGAGTGGAAGTTGTCGAGGGGGAGTGGAAGTTGTCGAGGGGAGTGGAAGTTGTCGAGGGGAGTGAAAGTTGTCGAGGGGGAGGGAAGTTGTCGAGGGGGAGTGGAAGTTGTCGAGGGGGAGTGGTAGTTGTCGAGGGAGGAGTGGTAGTTGTCGAGGGAAGTGGAAGTTGTCGAGGGGGAGGGTAGTTGTCAAGGGGAGTGGTAGTTGTCGAGGGAGGGGAAGTGGTAGTTGTCGAGGGAGGGGGAAGTGGTAGTTGTCGAGGGGGAGGGCAGTTGTCGAGGGGGAGTGGTAGTTGTCGAGGGACGGGGAGTGGTAGTTGTCGAGGGACGGGGAGTGGTAGTGTCGAGGGAGGGGGAGTGTCAGATAGTTGTCGAGGGGGAGGGTGGCAGTTGTCGAGGGGGAGTGGCAGTTGTCGAGGGAGGGAGTGGCAGTTGTCGAGGGAGGGGGAGTGGCAGTTGTCGAGGGAGGGGGAGTGGTAGTTGTCGAGGGAGGAGGTGAGTGGTAGTTGTCGAGGGGGAGTGGTAGTTGTCGAGGGGGAGTGGTAGTTGTCGAGGGGGAGTGGTAGTTGTCGAGGAGGGGAGTAGTTGTCGAGGGGGAGTGTAGTTGTCGAGGGGGAGTTGTAGTTGTCGAGGGGGAGTGTAGTGTCGAGGGGAGTGGTAGTTGTCGAGGGGGAGTGGTAGTTGTCGAGGGAGGAGTGGTAGTTGTCGAGGGAGGAGTGGTAGTTGTCGAGGGAGGAGTGGTAGTTGTCGAGGGAGGAGTGGTAGTTGTCGAGGGAGAGTGCTAGTTGTCGAGGGAGGAGGGAGTGGTAGTTGTCGAGGGAGGAGTGTTAGTTGTCGAGGAGGGGGAGTGGTAGTTGTCGAGGAGGGGAGTGGTAGTTGTCGAGGGAGGGGAGTGGTAGTTGTCGAGGGAGGGGGAGTGGTAGTTGTCGAGGGAGGGGAGTGGTAGTTGTCGAGGGAGGGGGAGTGGTAGTTGTCGAGGGAGGGGGAGGGTAGTTGTCGAGGAGGGGGAGTGGTAGTTGTCGAGGGAGGGGAGTGGTAGTTGGGGAGGGGAGTGGTAGTTGCGGGAGGGGGAGTGGTAGTTGGGGAGGGGGAGTGGTAGTTGTCGAGGAGAGTGGTAGTTGTAGGGAGGGGGAGTATTAGGTGTCGGAGGGTAAAGTGGTAATTTTCGACGGAGGGGGTAGCTGTCGAGGGAGGGACTGGTAGCTGTCGAGGGAGGGTACTGGTAGCTGTCGAGGGAGGGGACTGGTAGCTGTCGAGGGAGGGAGGGGTACCTGTCGAGGGAGGGGGAATGGTACCTGTCGGGGGAGGGGAATGGTACCTGTCGAGGGAGGGGAATGGTACTTGTCGAGGTAGGGGGAGTGGTAGTTGTGGGGGAAGGTTATAGTGGTAGCTGTCGAGGGATGTGGTAGTGGTAGCTGTCGAGGGAGGAGCTGGAGTGGTAGCTGTCGAGGGAGGAGCTGGAGTGGTAGCTGTCGAGGGAGGAGCTGGAGTGGTAGCTGTCGAGGGAGGAGCTGGATTGGTAGCTGTCGAGGGAGGAGCTGGAGTGGTAGCTGTCGAGGGAGGAGCTGGAGTGGTAGCTGTCGAGGAGGAGCTGGAGTGGTAGCTGTCGAGGAGGAGCTGGAGTGGTAGCTGTCGAGGGAGGAGCTGGAGTGGTAGCTGTCGAGGGAGGAGCTGGAGTGGTAGCTGTCGAGGGAGGAGCTGGAGTGGTAGCTGTCGAGGGAGGAGCTGGAGTGGTAGCTGTCGAGGGAGGAGCTGGAGTGGTAGCTGTCGAGGGAGGAGCTGGAGTGGTAGCTGTCGAGGGAGGAGCTGGAGTGGTAGGTGTTGACAGCAGAAAGAGTAGAGAAAGGTCGGTAGAAGAGGGGGGGTAGAGGATAGAAGCAAGAGGGAGCGTGCGGTGAGAGAGGGAACGTGGTGGGGGTTGGAGGGGAACTGGGAAGGGGTCAGATGGGTGCTGGGTGGGGAGAGGATCTGGGTGGGGGAAGGAGGCAGATCGCCTGGGAAGGGAGTAGCAGCATGTGGCGGGAGCAGCGAGTGTGAGAGAAATTGTGGAGAGACGGCCAGAGGTGGTAGGGGGATGGGGAGAGGGAGGAAGGGAGACGGCGGATAGATGAGAAGGGGTGATGAGGGAGAGCGAGGAGAGGAAGAGGGGTGGTGAGGGAGTGTGGTATGGAGTTGGTTGAAGGTAGGGAACGTAGAGGGGTTGTGAGGGAGCGTGGAGGGGTTGTGAGGGAGCGTGGAGGGGTTGTGAGGGAGCCTGGAGGGGTAGTGAGGGAGCGTGGAGGGGTGGTGAAGAAACATGAGGAGGGGCGGTGAAGTCCGGGTGGATTGTCTAACCAGTTGATCTTGGGTGGGAAGATAGGGGAGGAGAGGAGGATGAAGGGAGCAGCAGGACAAGGGTAGGAAGAATGGAGTGGAGGGGAACCAGGGAGGAGGGGAAGGAGAGAGGAGGGGATGGAGGGAGGGAGGGGGAGATATACTGTGGGAGCGCCGGGTTGGTAACGGTAGGAACAGCTGATCACAACAACTTCTTTCTCTCCTCACTCCAAACAAACTACAACACTTTTCTTTCTGAGTTCAGAGTTAATTCTTCAAGTTAACAAGTATCGTGTAGACGTCTTCAGATAGTTCAGCAGTATACTTAAGTGGAGTCTATATGATCTCGTAAGAAATGTGCCCTTCATTCCCGCACTTGCCACTGATAATCAACTCAGGTTTCGTTGGTTTCTGGAGTACATTTGTAGCTGTATTGTGTACACAGTGCCGCTTGTAGTCACCATGATGTACTTTACCTGCCACAGGTACCGCACCTGATCATCTCTCATCATGTAACCTGCAAAAATACCTTTAGAGATAACTAAGGCGCATCCTTATCCCTTGGAGCCTTCTACACACGCTACATAATTTAACTTACCTGCTTATAATAATAAACATTTGGTCTATATACAATATATTTTACAAACCTGGACCTCCAATGGTTCCATTAACATCGTCAGAATCAATCTTTATAGCATAACTTTGGCGCAAATTAAAGAAAATCAATTGAAAGTCGCTGTGCTCCAGACGCAGACAGGAGACCGTCCGCCATTTTCTTTTGTCAGAGGTCACGATAGAGAGGGAGCTGTTTTCATCAACAGATTTTCTTTCATACTTTCCCTGGAGTCCTTAAATTGTATGTTAAAACTCCTCATACATTGAAATTTCAATAGTAAAATTATGTGATAAACGTGATCTTACCTGAGAGAGAAATAATCCAAAAGTTAAATCCCAAGCGTCAGAAATACACCCACCACTGACAAGCTCGAGGAGCACACTGAAGCAGCAGCCGCTGTCTGCCGCGCTACACCCATACACGATGTTACACGCTCGTTTTTACTACAAAACTTTATCTTTATTTTACACAACAACCTGGGACGCATTAAACCTCTATGATACGTTCATCATGGTTTATTTGGATGTAATGCATAATACCTCAGACCAGTCAAAACATACGTGCAATATTAAGTTACTTTGTCATGTGATTGAAGTTGATGTCAGTTGGCAGGATTTGCTCTACGACTTATAAATGATTTCCTGTAAACTCCTCACACATATAAGCAATATATTATGTTTTTAATAGCGTTAGCATCTTTTAATGACTTATAGGTGAAGAGAGTGCAGTTGGTGAGTGTTTATGTTTACGTGAAGAAGCGAGCACGTCCTTTAAGCGGGGTCCACTGCCCCCCACCCTACCAACCACCACGTACTAACTCACAACACTATACGCAAACTTTTTAACGCGAAATTTATATTATATAACCTTACAGCGTATTTCTTCAAAATTATAAAATTTGGTCAACATACTTAACCTTTTTTCATACCAAAACATTCACTGAATATATAAATTATTTGCTGAGTAGATCAGCCCGACAGTTGCTACGTCGTCGCCGTACAATTATGTACGATAATTAACTTTTTATTTTAACCTGGAAAACGTTTTTCTGCTATGAGGAATAATATAAGAACTTGTATAAACAAATCAGAATTTGTAGGATCAATATATATATATATGTTGTTACATAGGGTTTATAGCATAAGGGAAGTAAATAAGATATGGAGTTATATTAGAAAGTGATGTTGGATGGCAGATATTGTTGAGTACCCCGTGTGAGGCTAGCAACACCGCTACCAACCCTCCCAGGCATTTAAAAACCACACGAACTTTTTATATTTATTATATCTGCTTTATTCTCGCAAAAAGAATACTTACGGAAGTTTTCAAGTGAATATTACTAAAACTTCTAAATATTTACGAAAAAGTTATTGAACAAATACGTTTATGGCTTTAAATAATTTGGATATTTCGGGAGTGTTGGCTGCGCTCGGAATTAATTGAGAGTAAGGCAGAAAACTCAAGTGAGTATAATAACAACAACAATGTTATCAATTGTATTTTACTTATTACCTCAACTTGTCACCGCTTAATACTTTATTATCCTCTTATAAAATAGGTAGAAAATCTGTTTAATGCTGAGTATATATTAGATGTGATTAGAATGATAATTAATTAAATTAAATAAGTGCTGGCATCTTGAAGAGCACGTTTTACTTGCTGACAAATGTCACTGAAGTTAAGAATGAGTGAGGTGCGGGGGTGAGGCGCGGGTGGTGGTGGGGTGCGGCTGTTGTACGGGAAACAGGGGGGGTAGGAGAGGTGGTGAGGCGCGGGTGGTGGATGGGGAGGTGGTGAGGCGCGGGTGGTGGATGGGGAGGTGGTGAGGCGCGGGTGGTGGATGGGGAGGTGGTGAGGCGCGGGTGGTGGATGGGGAGGTGGTGAGGCGCGGGTGGTGGATGGGGAGGTGGTGAGGCGCGGGTGGTGGATGGGGAGGTGGTGAGGCGCGGTGGTGGATGGGGAGGTGGTGAGGCGCGGTGGTGGATGGGGAGGTGGTGAGGCGCGGGTGGTGGATGGGAGGTGGTGAGGCGCGGTGGTGGATGGGGAGGTGGTGAGGCGCGGGTGGTGGATGGGGAGGTGGTGAGGCGCGGGTGGTGGATGGGGAGGTGGTGAGGCGCGGGTGGTGGATGGGGAGGTGGTGAGGCGCGGTTGGAGGACGAAGTAGAGGATGAGGTAGGGAAGGGGGGAAAAGGCACAGGTGGTTGTTGGAGAGAGAACGGGGAGAGGGAAGGCGGGGGTTGTGGAGGTAATGTGGGAAGGGGTGAAACGGGTGTTGTGGAGGGGTGAGTCGGGGGTTGGGTCACTATCTAATGTGTTTGTTGAAAATAGTATAAAATACTGACAAGTTGACGATTAAGATACTTGTGCAACAGTTTTGTTGTTGTTGTTGAAACGTTTAGCCTACACAGTAGGCTTCTTCAGTCAAATACAGAGGCAACAGTATAAATGAAATAATGATGAAGTAATCAGTCCATCAATCTTGGAGATAGTTGAATGGTATCTACTGAAGGTAGCCCATGGTTGAAGAATGTCCAACTACACTCAAGAGATGTGAGTCTCATGGAGAAGAGTTCAGCTCCATGGTCTGGAACGATATTGTTCCAGGGACTGACCACTTCAAATAATTTTTCTCCAAGGTTGATGGAGGATTACATCATCTTTATTTCATTTCTACTG
Source organism: Cherax destructor (assembly GCA_009830355.1). Lineage (NCBI taxonomy): Eukaryota > Metazoa > Arthropoda > Malacostraca > Decapoda > Parastacidae > Cherax > Cherax destructor. Next base: position 94,390 of record WNWK01002946.1, read on the forward strand.
CTGCCTTTGTATGTGACTGAAGAAGCCTACTGTGTAGGCGAAACGTTTCAACAATAAAGATCCCCAACTTTTGCACCTGTCTTACCACTACCTAATATAACTGTTGTTGCCGCAGATCACTAATATAAGTAAATGTCATGGTGGTAAGCGTTACTAGTATTAACGAATCACTGTTAACATGACTCACGAAATCATAATGACACGATTGCAAACAAACCATACCACGGGTGGGGTTCGAACCCGCGGTCAGAGAGTTCAAAACTCCAGACCGTCGCATATGCCACTGGACCAGTGGCTTACGCGACGGTCTGGAGTTTTGAGACTGACCGCGGGTTCGAACCCCACCCGTGGTATGGTTTGAATCACTGTTAAGTTTATTATAATGCACATATAACAACTTGGTAGCGGGTAGGGGTAACAAAACAATATCTAAGAACTATAGACCAATAGCTTTAATGTCCCACATCATAAAAGTCTTTGAAAGAGTTCTAAGAAGCAGGATTGCAAACCACTTGGACTCCCAACAATTGCACAATCCAGGGCAACATGGGTTCAACGCAGGTCGCTCCTGCCTCTCACAACTACTGGACCACTATGGTATGGTCTTGGATGCACTGGAAAACAAACAGAATGCAGATGTAGTATACACATACTTTGCAAAAGCCTTTGACAAGTGCGATCACGGTGTAATAACACACAAAATGCGTGCTAAAGGGATGACTGGCAAAGTAGGCAGATGGTCTTCAACTTTCTAACCAATCGAACACAAAGAGTAGTGGTAAACAGAGTTAAATCGGAAGCTGCCATAGTGAAGAGCTCTGTTCCACAAGGCACAGTACTCGCCCTATCCTGTTCCTCATCCTCATATCAGACAGACAGAGATGTAAACCATAGCACCGTATCATCCTTTGCAAACGATACTAGTATCTGCTTGAGAGTGTCATCCATTGAGGACACGGCAAATCTCCAAGATATAAACCAAGTTTTCCAATGGGCAACGGAGAACAATATGATGTTCAATGAAGACAAATTCCAACTACTCAGTTATGGAAAACTGGAGGAAATAATAGCTAGGACTGAGTATATTACAAACTCCAATCACACAATAGAGCGGAAAAGTAATGTAAAGGACCTGGGACTGGTAATGTTTGAGAACCTCACCTTCAAGGACCACAACAATGCCACTATCACATTTGCGAGGAAACTGATAGGATGGATAATAAGAACATTCAATACAAGAGATGCCAAGCCAATGATCCCGTTTAAATCACTTATTCTTTCTAGGCTAGAATACTGCTGTACATTAACATCCCCATTCAAGGCAGGTTAAATTGCAGATTTAGAGAATGTACAGAGAACCTTTACTGCACATATAAATTCCATCAACACCTTAACTACTGGAAACACTTGACTTGTACTCACTGGAGCGCAGGCGAGAGAGATACACATCATAATCTACACCTGGAAGATCCTGGAGGGACTGGTCCCTAACACAGAAATCACTCCCTACGAAAGCAAAAGACTTGGCAGGCGATGCAGCATTCCCCCAGTGAAAAGTAGGGGCGCTATTGGTACACTAAGAGAAAACACAATAAGTGTCCGGAGCCCAAGACTGTTCAACAGCCTCCCACCAGCCATAAGGGGAATTACCAAGAGGCCCCTGGTTGTCTTCATCATGTGTGACCACACCACTGATACACTAGGTGGGGGTATGTGACCACACCACTGATACACTAGGTGGGGATATGTGTGACCACACCACTGATACACTAGGTGGGATATGTGTGACCACACCACTGATACACTAGGTGGGATATGTGTGACCACACCACTGATACACTAGGTGGGGGTATGTGACCACACCACTGATACACTAGGTGGGGATATGTGTGACCACACCACTGATACACTAGGTGGGGGTATGTGTGACCACACCACTGATACACTAGGTGGGGGGTATGTGTGACCACACCTCTGATACACAGGTGGGGTATGTGTGACCACACCACTGATACACTAGGTGGGGGGTATGTGTGACCACACCACTGATACACTAGGTGGGGGGTATGTGTGACCACACCACTGATACACAGTGGAGGACCACACCTCTGATACAGGGGGGTATGTGTGACCACACCCTGATACACTAGGTGGGGTATGTGTGACCACACCACTGATACACTAGGTGGGGGTATGTGTGACCACACTGATACACTAGGTGGGGATATGTGTGACCACACCACTGATACACTAGGTGGGGTATGTGTGACCACACCTCTGATACACAGGTGGGGTATGTGTGACCACACCACTGATACACTAGGTGGGGTATGTGTGACCACACCACTGATACACTAGGTGGGGATATGTGTGACCACACCACTGATACACTAGGTGGGGTATGTGTGACCACACCCTGATACACAGGTGGGGGTATGTGTGACCACACCTCTGATACACAGGTGGGGTATGTGTGACCACACCACTGATACACTAGGTGGGGGTATGTGTGACCACACCACTGATACACTAGGTGGGGATATGTGTGACCACACCACTGATACACTAGGTGGGGGGTATGTGTGACCACACCTCTGATACACAGGTGGGGTATGTGTGACCACACCACTGATACACTAGGTGGGGGTATGTGTGACCACACCACTGATACACTAGGTGGGGATATGTGTGACCACACCACTGATACACTAGGTGGGGTATGTGTGACCACACCTCTGATACACAGGTGGGGGTATGTGTGACCACACCACTGATACACTAGGTGGGGTATGTGTGACCACACCACTGATACACTAGGTGGGGGGTATGTGTGACCACACCACTGATACACTAGGTGGGGATATGTGTGACCACACCACTGATACACTAGGTGGGGGGTATGTGTGACCACACCTCTGATACACAGGTGGGGTATGTGTGACCACACCACTGATACACTAGGTGGGGGTATGTGTGACCACACCACTGATACACTAGGTGGGGGATATGTGTGACCACACCACTGATACACTAGGTGGGGTATGTGTGACCACACCCTGATACACTAGGTGGGGTATGTGTGACCACACCACTGATACACTAGGTGGGGGTATGTGTGACCACACCACTGATACACTAGGTGGGGTATGTGTGACCACACCACTGATACACTAGGTGGGGATATGTGTGACCACACCACTGATACACTAGGTGGGGTATGTGTGACCACACCACTGATACACAGGTGGGGTATGTGTGACCACACCACTGATACACTAGGTGGGGGGTATGTGTGACCACACCACTGATACACTAGGTGGGGGGTATGTGTGACCACACCTCTGATACACAGGTGGGGGTATGTGTGACCACACCACTGATACACTAGGTGGGGTATGTGACCACACCACTGATACACTAGGTGGGGGTATGTGTGACCACACCACTGATACACTAGGTGGGGGTGTGACCACACCACTGATACACTAGGTGGGGCTATGTGTGACCACACCACTGATACACTAGGTGGGGCTATGTGTGACCACACCACTGATACACTAGGTGGGGTATGTGTGACCACACCACTGATACTCTAGGTGGTGGTGTGACCACACCACTGATACACTAGGTGGGGGTATGTGTGACCACACTACTGATACACTAGGTGGGGGTATGTGTGACCACACCACTGATACACTAGGTGAGGTAGAAGTGACCACTGACACCACACCTCTCCCTTATCCTTCTCACACGGAAATGGACCTAACAGTAAAAAGCTCTGTTCCACAAGGCACAGTACTCGCTCCCATCCTGTTCCTCATCCTCATATCGGACATAGACAGGGATATAAGCCACAGTGCCGTGTCTTCCTTTGCAGATGACACCTGAATCTGCATGACAGTGTCCACCGTTAAAGACACTGCAAGACTCCAAGCAGACATCAACCAAATCTTTAAATGGGCTGCAGAAAACAATATGAAGTTCAATGATGAGAAATTTTAATTACTCAGATATGGAAAACGTGAGGAAATTAAAATCTCATCGGAGCACAAAACAAATTCCAACCACACAATAGAGCGAAAAACTAACGTCAAAGACCTGGGAGTGATCATGTCAGAGGATCTCACCTTCAAGGACCATGACACCGTAGCAATCGCATCTGCTAGAAAAATGACAGGATGGATAATGAGAACCTTCAAAACCAGGGATGCCAAGCCCATGTTGACACTTTTCAGGTCGCTTGTTCTATCTAGGCTGGAATATTGCTGCACACTAACTGCACCTTTCAAGGCAGGTGAAATTGCTGACCTAGAAAATGTGCAGAGAACCTTCACGGCACGCATAACTGCGATAAACCACCTCAATTACTGGGAACGCTTGAAGTTCATAAACCTGTACTCCCTAGAACGCAGGCGGGAGAGATACATTATTATATACACGTGGAAAATTCTCGAGAGATTAGTACCAAACTTGCACACGAGAATCACCCTACGAAAGCAAAAGTCTCGGCAGGGGTGCCACTAGCACGTTGAGAGACAACACAATAAGTGTCAGAGGCCCAAGACTGTTCAACTGCCTCCCAGCATACATCAGGGGGATTACCAACAAACCCCTGGCTGTCTTCAAGCAGGCACTAGACCAGCACCTAAAGTCGGTACCTGACCAGCCAGGCTGTGGTTCGTACGTTAGACTGCGTGCGGCCAGCAGTAACAGCCTGGTTGATCAGGCTCTGATCCAACATGAGGCCTGGTCACAGACCGGGCCGCAGGGGCGTTGACCTCTGGAACTCTCTCCAGGTATACTCCAGGTATAACCTTCCCTGTCTTGGACCTAATCTTTCCTGGCTTGAGTTTGATTGCCTTACATTCCCCCGGGCACTGCATGACCCCTGCCGGTTAGCGCTCCTTCCATGAATGTACCAATGATACAATTTCCTCTCCCTGCCAAACCCTCCCCACAGAATGACCATCTCTAGATAAACTTTAACAAAAAAATCAGTTTTGTGTACCACCTCCAAAGATTTTTTTGTGAAGAGGAATTATACTAATTGTTTACGTTATTGTATTTTCGTGATTATGAAACATATCCAGACTCACCTTAGCTCAGTGATAAGTGTTCACTTTACAACCGTATGTATCAAAGTAGGTCGAGACGTGTGAAGTCTCCTTACCTTTGCTGTCTATGTTCAACTAGCATTATATCCCTGGTTGTTACACTAGTACATACCTGGTTGTTACACTAGTACATACCTGGTTGTTACACTAGTACATACCTGGTTGTTATACTAGTACATACCTGGTTGTTATACTAGTACATACCTGGTAGTTACACTAGTCCATACCTGGTTGTTACACTAGTCCATACCTGGTTGTTACACTAGTCCATACCTGGTTGTTACACTAGTACATACCTGGTTGTTACACTAGTACATACCTGGTTGTTACACTAGTACATACCTGGTTGTTACACTAGTCCATACCTGGTAGTTACACTAGTACATACCTGGTTGTTACACTAGTGCATACCTGGTTGTTACACTAGTACATACCTGGTTGTTACACTAGTACATACCTGGTTGTTATACTAGTACATACCTGGTAGTTACACTAGTCCATACCTGGTTGTTACACTAGTCCATACCTGGTTGTTACACTAGTCCATACCTGGTTGTTACACTAGTACATACCTGGTTGTTACACTAGTACATACCTGGTTGTTACACTAGTACATACCTGGTAGTTACACTAGTACATACCTGGTAGTTACACTAGTACATACCTGGTAGTTACACTAGTACATACCTGGTTGTTACACTAGTGCATACCTGGTTGTTACACTAGTACATACCTGGTTGTTACACTAGTACATACCTGGTTGTTACACTAGTACATACCTGGTTGTTACACTAGTACATACCTGGTTGTTACACTTAGTACATACCTGGTAGTTACACTAGTACATACCTGGTAGTTACACTAGTCCATACCTGGTAGTTACACTAGTCCATACCTGGTAGTTACACTAGTCCATACCTGGTAGTTACACTAGTCCATACCTGGTAGTTACACTAGTCCATACCTGGTAGTTACACTAGTCCATACCTGGTTGTTACACTAGTCCATACCTGGTAGTTACACTAGTCCATACCTGGTAGTTACACTAGTCCATACCTGGTAGTTACACTAGTCCATACCTGGTAGTTACACTAGTCCATACCTGGTAGTTACACTAGTACATACCTGGTTGTTATACTAGTACATACCTTGTTTTTACACTACGTATCTGATTGTTTCTAGTACATACCAGATTGTTATACTAGTACATGGTTGTTACACTAGTACATACCTGGGTGTTACTGCAGCACATACCTGGGTGTTATTCTTTTAATTGTATGTTTTGGGTCTGGTCCGGGTAAAGACCCACACTGTCATACCACTTTTGTTACTTGGGTTAAATAACCCTAATAACCTGGTGAAGACCACACCAAACCTTCACGACCACTCCACAACTGATAAGACCACGCAATATCTGGTAGTCAAGACCTCGCAATATCTGGTAGTCAAGACCTCGCAATATCTGGTAGTCAAGACCTCGCAATATCTGGTAGTCAAGACCTCGCAATATCTGGTAGTCAAGACCTCGCAATATCTGGTAGTCAAGATCACATGAGAACTGGCCGTTAAGACCACACGAAATCCTGCTGACAAGACCACACCAGACCCTGCGACAAGACCGTATCAGAACTGGTCACGACTACACTGGACCCTGTCATCAGTACTACGCACTGATGACTCGAAGTAGGATTTTATGTAAGATTATGATGCTATGTCTGAAGAATGAGGAAGGAGAGAGAGTAGGATAAGGACAGCAGAGTGAATGGGGAAAGGAGTAATTGGTGCTCTGGTTGGCACGGTGTCGGATGTGATGTCGCAAGCTTATTTCAGCTTTCTTCGATGGAAGAAGTGGAACAGTCTGGCAGCATCCTCTTGTTCAGCTGGGAGATAAGAGATAAAGGCTGAGACAACTATTGAGGGAGAATTTCTTCGACTGGAGAGTTCATATATTTGTGGGTATATTTCTTAAGTGATTCATATATCCCAGTTTTCTGGACAAAGCAAGTGCTCGTCCTCCACAGTTATATCTCGTTAATATTCTAGCACCCAGAATTAAGTACGTTTATATAATTTGTCTACTCACTGCTGTACAGTACTATTTTTTTTTTTTATTATTCTGAAGACTGGTTAAAAATATGAAAATAATTGACTTAAGTGGTCTTATCTGATTGGTTACTAAGGGATAACGAGGTTTCTTCACACCTCTTGGTAACTTAAGTGTGTTTAGAGGTGGAAATGTGTAAGTGGTATTTATCAAGTTGAATACCTAATAAAATCTGCTAATATATTCTGCTGAGAGTAATACTCTAGTTCACTCCAATTATGACAAGTACACTCAGAACTAGTGTACCCAAGGTGGTGGTAGCAGTGATATACAACCCACCGCTAAACAGCAGACTAAGACAAGAATATGGCGAGAACGGAGCGATGATAGACATAGTAGCAGAGGTGGCTAGAAGAGACTAGACTAGAAGACCCAAACCTACTGATGATGCTAGGGGCAATGGACTGGGAGAATCACGAACCACGTTGGGGACCGGATACGAGGAGAGGTAAGTTGTTGCAGAGGGATTGACCACCTCTGAAACTATTTCTCTAAGGTTGATGGACTGATTACATTATCTTAACTTCATTTCTAAGCTTTCTGCCTCTGTATTTGATTAAAAAAAGCCTACTGTGTAGACGAAACGCTCCAGTCAACAATAAATATATACCCAATTGTTGCGCATATGTCTTATTCTTCACCTTGTCGGTATTATATACCATATCCAATGTATGAGAAGTTCCTCGGTGCTGGCGACCAGACAGTAGAGAGGTCTGAATACAATGTGGAAATTAATATGAAGAGAAACACAGAGTGGGAAGGAAGGGACTAACCTGACTTCAAAAGAGGAGAATGTGAAGGCATGAAGCAGTTTATAAATGCAGCGCCTGGGAAAGGGAACGAGATTGAAAGACAACGCACTAAAGGATGGAGTATGTAGCTGGAAAGTCCCGAGAGGCGGAGTAGAAATTCAAATCCGGAAGCAGAAGATGCACAGGCAAGAAGAAGGTTCATCCATGGTTCTCCCAAAGAGGCAAAAGTTAAAACTGCAAGAGTGTGGAAGAAATGCAGAAAGCAAAGAATACCGGAGAATAGGGAAATTAGAGCCAGAAATAAATATTCATGGATAAAAAGAGAGGCTGAGCGACTATTTGAAAATGACATAGTGTCAAAACCCAAATGTGAGCCAAAGTTGCTATACAGCCACATTGGTAAGAAAACTTCAGTGAAGGACCAAGTAATAAGGCGGGTGAGTATGGAAGAAGGAGAGGCTCACTAGAAATGACCAGAAGATCTGCAAGGAACTGAGAATGAACAAGACATTTAAGGAAGTATTGTCAGCGGAAAGAGGAGCATTACCAGAGAGTCAAGGGGCAAGAGTGCACTGACGAGGACTGACCACAACACACACAAAAGAAAAAAAAACGAAGAAACTACTGAGCAAGTTATATTGTTATATTCCTCGAAAGTTATGATAACAGACAAAAATCTGGCCATGAGCTCTGAGAGGGAGCATAAAAACTGTGTAAACCACTAGCCACGATCACCAAGTCAATTGAAACAGCAGCTGCTGGAAGTGTGCAAAGTAGCGAACGTAGTGGCGGTATTTAAGGAGACACGTAGCATTAAACTACAGGCCAGTGTTACTGAAATACATAGTGTGTAAGGTTATGGCGAAGATTATCAAAAAGAGAGTTAAGCACCTGCAAAGGAGTGAGTTTATAAACAAGAGCCAGCATGGTAAGAATAACGTGTGATAATTGGAGTTCCACAAGGGTCAGTACAGGTACCATTACTGCTTCTTGTTTACACACTGAATTGCTCGAACCTCCATCTTTTACTCTCAAGACAGAAGTGTTACCTAGCAGTACTCGCGTAGTTCTTACCGGGGCAAAACAACATTCCTACTGTGGTTCCTACTGATTTATACCCATACACTAGCACTCAGATGATATACATACACTAACACTCAGGAGCTATATATTATATATATATATATATACTAACACTCAGATTCTCTCGCCTTGTTTTCGAATCCTCAAGGAACTTTCATATATTACTGTTCATTCATTATTTAGGTCATTACTGTCAAATGTGAACAGCAGAAGGTCACGCTGTGTTGAACTCCACTTGTGACCTTGTTTTAACCTGTCAGTCTACCCGGCCTTGCCTCCATCCAGGACAGTACTTCACTACAGTGTGCAAAACCATATAAAGACCTTCTTTACAATTGTCTACCACTTTAAGTACCTCAGTAATATTGGTTAGCAGATTTGTTACGAAAGAACATCCTCTTGTTAAAGCATTAAGAGATTCGTAGTATAAGTTATATTCATAACTTATACTACATAAGTTATACTACATTAAAAAGCTCAGAAACATGTGCTAAAATGGTATTTTATTGCATATTTCGACGTTTTAGAGCGGTTTGAGTGCTTTTCTGACAAAAATCATTTTTTAACTAAAATACTTAGATTATCAAACTTTTAAATAGAATTTCTACTGCAATTGAAATTTATGGGAAAAGTAAGCGAAATTTTATGATTTTTTTTTTCAGGATATAACTTATATTCATAAATAATATTGACTTTAAGTTATCCTATATTAGCTACACTAATATTTTGCCCACTCCTTTGGTCACAGTGATAGGACGATAATTTGAAGATAAGGCTCCAGTTACAACCACTGTGATCATATCTCAAACATACCTTTACACACTTACCTCCCTCACACACTTCCCCTCACATACTCACCTCAACACACTTTCCTCACACACACATATATATATACAGTTTCCTTACTCCATACTCATATAATCTTATCCTCAAGCACCCCCTTCATCACACACCCGACTTTATACACCTTTTCCCCATACATCCAATCTTCACACATACTCTTCCCCACACACCCCTACCCTAACACACACCTTACTTTATGTACCTCCTAACCCCCCACATCTTAGCCTCACACACACACACCTTCACACACCCGGCGGGGCGGAAACATTTCGAAGTGTTTCCTTACACACACACACCCACACACACACACATACAACAGGCCTAGTGTCTAATCGACATGTGCCTAGGACAAAATGGCAACTAACTAACCTCCCTCTCACACACACACATTCGCACATACTCCTGTACCCTAGTCTTGGGGCTAAGGTCAAAAAACTAGAAACTGAACCTAATGCCAATAGAGGATAAAAACCAAGATAGACTTAATTATGGCATATAAATTACACGGAAGCCTTGAAATGGTGGAAAACAATAAATTGTTCGAGAGGCAGGAAATAGGTACACTAGAGCATATATGTATATAAATACACCTCTCACAAACCAGGAATAAATGATGATATACAAAATACTCGAGAGACTGTCGAGTGGAGAGGAACAGACCTTACCCAGGAGACTCGACTGTAACAAACTAAAAAAGAAAGAGCAGTGAAAGTGGGGTGAAGGTGTGATAGAAAACATTCCCACTGCTGCCACCAGTGTGGCACAGTGGGAATGTTTTCTTTAGCAACTATTTACTTTCACACTGGAAGTAGATAGTTGCTAAAGATGCAGATGAACCATTTAAATACTTTCTTTTAGTCTCAGAGTAGTGAATGATATGAACTAGACGAAGAGTCTTATATATTTTATATTCTTGCCTGTATTAAAATGATATTTATTAAGCCTTCTATTTCCCTCTTTTGTTGAAATATGGCTCAAAGTAGAACACGTAAGTAAATTAACTCTTTGCATCCTGGGCGAATACTCTTAAATTATTACATAAGGAAATGTAATAGGGAAAACTGAGTAAAATACATCAAATGTGGACTTCATGAATAACTTTATTACTTAAGTTCAGACGTCACACGTGGTATTTTATCAGTCAAAACATAATCTAGGAGACTGTACTCTGCCTGCTGATAACTCCCAGTAAACACTTGCCCTATTCTAACTTTTTAAAGGGATAATTTAAAGCGACCCTTCAAAAGGATGCATTGATAATGTCGAAGGGTTCTTTATGCAAGGAATTGAGGTTACCCATCCCTTTTGATCATAATTACCTCTTATTTCCCTGGCGTTGTATGATCCCTATGGCTTTCCATAATAATAATAATAAAAATAAAAAAGTAGAAAATGGAGGAAAAGAAAAATAATTTTTTAAGTCTTCTATTTGTTTGTATATGACAAATTTATTTTTTTGAGAGATTAATACATAATTTTGTTTTAACTGTCAGCTAATATTTGTAATAGGAAGGAGAGGGAGTGTAGAATACTCTACTTGTTGGAAGAAATGTGTTCTCCAGACGCAGGTGTTAGTCGTAATATAACAACTGAGTAAAACATTTAACAGTTTTATGAAGGTCATCTGCTGGCTTACTGGTCCACTCCATATAAAAAAAAGTCGCTTACATCGTATGTCTAAGATTTAATGGAACGGGGTGACATTTGTTCTGGACTGTTGTGTGGGTTTTTTGTGAGGTTACGAAGGATTTTTTTATCTGCGAATTCTGGGAAAAATTAATAATTACTGTCATAAGCAGTGCATATCCACTCCACCTCCAGACTAGCACTAAAGTTACTGTCTCCAGGCCAGCCTCACCCTAGACACCCTGCTCAGCCTCTCACCCTGGATACCCTGCTCAGCTTATCACCCTGGATACCCTGCTCAGCCTCTCACCCTAGACACCCTGCTCAGCCTCTCACCCTAGACACCCTGCTAAGCCTCTCACCCTAGACAACCTGCCATCCTTTAAACCTAGACACCCTGCCCAGCATCACCCTGCCATCCTCTCACCCTAGACGCGCTACCCAGCCTCTCACCCTAGACGCGCTACCCAGCCTCTCACCCTAGACGCGCTACCCAGCCTCTCACCCTAGACGCGCTACCCAGCCTCTCACCCTAGACGCGCTATCCAGCCTCTCACCCTAGACGCGCTACCCAGCCTCTCACCCTAGACGCGCTACCCAGCCTCTCACCCTAGACGCGCTACCCAGCCTCTCACCCTAGACAGTCTGCCATCCTCTCTCCCTAGACACATTACCCAGCCTCTCGCCCTGGACACCCTGCCCATCCTCTCACCCTAGACGCTCTACCCATCCTCTCACCCTAGACGCTCTACACATCCTCTCACCCTAGACACCTTGTCCAGCCTCTCACCCTAGACATCCTACCCATCCTCTCACCCTAGACGCTCTACCCAGCCTCTCACCCTGGACACCCTTCTCAGCCTCTCACCCTGGACACCCTGCTCAGCCTCACCCTAAACGTCCTGCCCAGCCTCTCAGCCGTGGAGACCTGCGCAGTCACTCAGCCGTTGGCGCCTTGCGCAGCCACTCAGTCGTGGATGCCGTGCCCGCCACGCTGTGTTCAGCTGCTCTCCGTGGGTGAACCCCATCTGGGCCCCAGCGACCCGTGCCTCACCCCTCCCGAACCCACCAGGCGCCTGGCTGTGCTCCCCTTCCTCCGCACACCAAAGCAGCTCACCCCTTGACCTACTCATGGTAGGGTCAGCCCCACCCTGCCGGAACTTCACTCACTCCGCAGAATGAGGTCATACCCCAGCACCATCCCAGGGATCCAGATTCGAGATGGGTCGTCCGAAATCTACACCCCTGTGTGGATCGTTGTTCCCTGCTTCCCCTCTTGATTAAGTCGTTTGTCCAGCAGAGAAAGAGACAATACACATTAATTTGCAGGCCAGTATCAGTGACGTGTATGCTGGCCCAACTTAACTACCATAAAATTCTATGTGGCTTTTCTCACAGTGTAATAGCGCGCAAAATGTTAAAATAACTGGAAAAGAGAGCAGACGGATCATTAACTTTCTGACCAATAGAACTCAAATGGTAATAGTAAACAGAGTTAAATCAGAGGCGGCTACAGTGAAAAGCTCTGTTCCACAAGATACAGTACCATCTTTTTCCTCATCCTCATATCTGACAGAGATGTAAATCATAATACCGTGTCTTCCTTTGCAGACGATACTAAAATTGACATGACTGTCATGCACTGAGGACACTCATGCAAATATGATGTCTATTAAGGACGTCATGTTTTCTGCGGCCACTGGGCCGCAGAAAACATGACGTTCAATGAGGATAAGTTTCAGTTTCTCCATTTTGGAAAACTCGAGGAAATAAAAGCTACAGTGGAGTATAAAACAAATTTTAACTACAGAATACAGCGAAAAATTAATGTGAAGAACTTAGGAGTCATAATGTCAGAGGATCTCGCCTAAAAAAATTACAAGTGTTATTATCTTAACTGAGAGGAAAATGATAGGATGGATAATGAGAACCTTCAAAACAAGCGACGTCAAGCCAATGATAATCATATATTTAAGTCACATGTTCTCTCTAGACTGGAATACTGCTGTACATTAACAGTCCTCCGCTGTGGTTTAGCGCTTCTTTTTTTATTATAATAATTGATTATAATAATAACAGTCCTATTCAATGCTGGCGAAATTGCAGATCTGGAGAATATACAGAGAATCTTCACTGTTTACATAAGCTCCGTCAAGCACTTTAATTACTGGAAACGTTTGAAGTCCCTTGACCTGTACTCCTTGGAACACAGGCGAGAAGGACATAATTTACATATGGAAAATCCTAGAGGAAGTGGTCCCAAATCTACACAGAAATCACTCCCTACGAAAGCAAAAGACTCTGCTGCAACATGCCTCCCAGTGAAAAACAGGGGTGTCATGAGTACATTAAGAAAAAGCACTGTGTGTCAGGGGCCCAAAACTGTTCAACAGCCTCCCATCATACATGAGAGAATTACCAATAGACCCCTAGCTGTCAGTACCTGACTAGCCTGGCTATGGTTCGTACGTTGGATTGCGTGAGGTCAGCAGCAACGGCATGGTTGGTCAGGCCCTAATTCACCGGGGATGGGGGGGGGGCGTCGACCCTCTGAGCACCCTCCATGTAGACTCCAGGATTATTTTCGCAAATTTTTCGGCTATGTTAGGTTAACTTTGATTGTCCTCTATCCATAAAAAATAACCAGTTATAATACATCACAACGAAAAAAATATGAATATTAGATAGAGGATAAAAAGTTGTGCCGCACCAACATAAAACAGGTACTCAGTGGTCGCTATAGAAAAACAACTATAAGATTTGGACTGTTTAAGGAGCCTTAATAAGTCCCCCATTTGGCTGTCTTTACAAAGTCGAGGAGGACGTTCTGCCGGGTCACCATTTGGAGAAGACCCGGGCCGGATGTACCGGCGAACCTACAACAACAACAATAGGAGGACGAGATGACTGGTTAAAGTAAGGTACTGGATAACATAAAAAAGAGGTTATTGAAGCACCTAGATAGGAATTTTATTACATAAAACAAAGATAGGTTCTGTCTCGAACTTACTGGAGCTCCATGATACTAAGGGCAAGTCAAGCAAAGAAAGCAGGTAAGGGTCATTTGAATATTGTCATACCGGGTAGTGCCAGACTTATCAACCTCACTGGATACCCAATGAAACAATATTTAATGAGTGTGACTGAGTTGTGAACGCACTGCTCAATAATCTTAATACACTCAATACAGCTACTCTATCATACACTCAATACAGCTACTCTATCATACTCAATACAGCTACTCTATCATACTCAATACAGCTACTCTATCATACACTCAATACAGCTACTCTATCAATGAGACTCATTCATTTTATCTTCAGGGAAATAATACTGGGGAAAATTATATACTGTACCAAAAAAAACTTAGTTTTTAAACTAGTAATATAAGTAAATTATCACTTAGATAAGCTTGCTGGGAAAGAGTAATATAAATGATAATGACGGTTATTACAATGGTCTATCACACTACTACGAGAAATAAAGATATGAAATATATTGCCAATAAGTACACTTACAATTAGTTCATTAAAGTTCAGGCCAAAGTCCAGCCCCTTCTGTCTGTCTTCTCACACCCAAACCTCGGCTCTTTTTCGCTCTACCTGTCGCTCTCTCCATAGAAAAAAAAAACTGTTTTTCTCCTACCCGAGCCAGAAGGAACAAAAGGCCCTTTATATTATTTCCTACCTTCCCTTCTCTCCACTAGTGGGTAGGTAAGGTTGGAGCAACATTGTAATATTCCCGGAGAGCAGACAAGCATTTGACACAGCTGCCTGCAAGACATTTATTCACAAACTGGAAGAACAGGCAGGAATACAGTGAAAAAAGTTCCAGTATCAAGTAATACCCAGTAAACAGAAGGCAGTGATGGTAAGGAGAAAAGCGTAAGAATGCAAAATGTTAATGAGGGGGTCCCCCAAGGATCAGTATTAGGAACGTTATTATTCTTAATACCCGTAAATTATCTGCCAAAATTTTGGGAGTGACTCAGTGTTTGCTGGTAAGGTGAAGTTAATAAGAATGATAATAGAGATGATAGAGAATAACTACAATAAGACTTGGAAATACTAAAAGGTTGGTTGAAGAGGTGGGTCGAGTTCAACCCAAACAAGTGCAATGTAATGCAACTTGTGAAGGAAGGAAAAAGATATATACTGTTTGGGAGGTAAGAAATGAAAAATATCGTGCACTTAAAAGGTCTGGGAGCAAACATCACACCAAATATATCACTAGATATTCTCATAAACTACATAACATTGACAGGAAAATAAGGTTTGCGAGTCTTATACCTGTCTTGAGAGAATTTAACAAAAAGTCGTTAGGACTCTATACACAACATATACCAGCTGTGTTAGAGTATGCAGCACCAGCATTGAGTCCACACCAGATAAAACATATTCAAAAACTCTAGAAGGTCCAGAGGTTTTCAACATGAGTAGAAAGAGGGCTGAGAAATTTTGACCTATGAGCAGAAACTAAAAGTAAACCTAATGATCTTTGACGAGAGAATTATCAAACGAGACATGATTACATTACACAAAATACTTCAGAATTTTTTCTAGGGCTAATAGGGACCAACTGTTTGAAAATCGAGGCACAGGAAAGGGTGAGGGGGTCTAGATGGAAGCTAAAATACAAATGAACCACAAAGATGAGGAAATGGTGGAGGCAAAGCCTATACACAGTTTCAAGTATGGGTATGATAGGGAGCCAATAATAGTCTATGATAGGTTACAGAGGCGGAGCCAAGAGCTGAACCTCCACTAAAGTCTCAGCTCCAGCTACACCAAAAATATTTGCGGTATTTTCGTACTGTTGAATGTGTGTTCTTATATTTTATGTACCGTTGTAGTATAATCTCACAGTCATTGTATCTTGTAAAATATTTGTAGATTTTCCTAAATAAAGCTCCATGAGTACTTGATGAGCACACACAGGCAAGGTACGATAAGGCTCGTAGAGCAGGAAGAGAGTGAACCTAGTAGCGAACAGGCGGGGCCAGGAGCTGCGAATCGACTCCTGCAACCATAGAGGTGATTACGTATCCACGTAGTTAAGAGGCGGGAACATGGGCCAATATTTGGACACCCCCCATTCCCCAACGTAACCTCAGATCGGCGAGTACAATCACAAAAGTTGACTAGTTTTTGAGCTGGAGTCATGAGTTACCATAACAGACTAAAGGAGTTTAATGTAAAAATCACTGGAAGAGATGTTAAGATGTGACCACGGCATCCGTAGACTGGTCTAGAAGAGACTCTTAGATACAAGGAGGTAAACGATGTACCTCCGGTAGTGTGGAAAAAGGACACTTATGTTAGTTTCGCCGCCATTCGTGGCGAAACGTTTCCTTTAATAAATGTCCTGAACTGTATATAAGTTTTTTCCCACATCTTGCCGGTATGACCATACCATTTCTCACCTTCGGTAGTAAACATAAGGAACGAGATAAAGATGTAAACATGGAACGCTTCATATCCGACTTAAACAGTAAGTATTAAGATTTTATTTGGATTATAATCATCGGAGGATAAATAATCAAAAATAACCTAAGAAAGTCAAAGAGCGCAGTTTATTTCCATCGGCGGTCCTTAAGGTCTTTTCCCAAGATGCAGTCCACAACGCTCAACTAACTCCTATGTATTTACTTATAGGTGAACGAGGACATCAGGTATTTAGAAAGATGCTAACATGTTTCGTCTCTTCCTTAATTGACTTCCCTGTATTTTGAAGTCATTGATAAGAGCTAAAGACATAGATGAGCCACACGTATGTTACGATATATTTTTTTCAGTTTTGGAGTGGTAAATAAATGAAATGGACTAGACGATAAAGTGGTAGAGGCAAACTTAGTACAGTTTCAAGAGTAGGTATGATGGGGTCAGGAACCAATAATACTGGCAATTACATTTTAAGGGCAGGGCCAGGAGCTGACACTCAACCCCCGAAAACAATTCGTTGAGTACACACTTTTTGTACACGATTTTATTTACAGACTATGAACTATTATCATAGCTTATTTAAAGCCCTTTCGCATGTAAGGTATACTATCACCCCCCAGGATGCCGCCCACAACACTCGGCTAACACCCAGGTACATATTTACTGCTAGATGAACAGAGGCAGTAGGTGTAGGGAGACTTGCCCATATATTTCTCGCTTCCTCCGTAAACTGAACCCGATGAAGCAGAAATCATATAATCGAATATTCATGAGAACATACAGACATCTGGTCTTGGGAACCTAACAATCCATTATTGGATATCTATGGGTATTGAAGAACTTTTATGCGAAATTTAATGCAAAACTTGGTCATCTCTTAGCGAAATATCGTGCGGTGGTAAAATCTCCGACGTCGGAAGAGTTTAGGTGAATTGCCTCCCGCCAGAGACCGCCACCTCCCACAACGCAACTTACGTCGCATGATACCCGCACCGTGCTTCACGGGACACCATCAATTATCATTATTACCCACCAAACCTGATTACCTCCCATTCCTCAAGCAGTGCATGACCCTTGCATGAATATAATAATAATAATATTATTATTATTGTTATTATTACCTTCTTAACATACAATTATTAGGTTAATAGTGAGGTGTGCGCACTTTTAGGAACACAATTAGATGTACAGATGTGATAACACTATACAATGAGCACATCGGCAACACGGTACAGATGTGATAACACTACACAATGAGCACATCGGCAACACGGTTAGATGTTAAATGTTGTTTCTTCTTAAGGATGTGTTAAAAATAAAATTATTATCATTTTATTAACGTTAATTTCACATATATTTTTTTTACAAAGAATAACTAAGACAATATTTGTAATAAGTACATAAATATTACAGGAATACTAAGTGATGTATAACTCAACAACTTCAGTGTGGCTTATCATAAATGTGTCTGCAGTGACCATGATATCAGCCTTTGCTGTAACCTTCAGTGATAATGTGACCAGTAATGTAAAGCTAAGTAAAACACAAGCAAGTTTTATCAAGTATATCATTTGTCTCTCGGGGAAATGTATTTAGTAGTTTATTGGATATGTGGGAGCGAGGGAGAGTGGTGAGTGGGAGCGAGGGAGAGTGATGGGTGGGAGCGAGGTAGAGTGGTGGGTGGGAGCGAGGAGAGTGGTGGGTGAGAGCGAGGGAGTGGTGGGTGGGAGCGAGGGAGAGTGGTGGGTAGAGGAGGGTCGAGGGAGAGTGATGGGTGGGAGCGAGGGAGAGTGGTGGGTGGGAGCGAGGTAGAGTGGTGGGTGAGAGCGAGGGAGTGGTGGGTGGGAGCGAGGGAGAGTGGTGGGTGGGAGCGAGGGAGAGTGGTGGGTGGGAGCGAGGTAGAGTGGTGGGTGGGAGCGAGGTAGAGTGGTGGGTGGGAGCGAGGTAGAGTGGTGGGTGGGAGCGAGGTAGAGTGGTGGGTGGAGAGCGAGGTAGAGTGGTGGGTGGGAGCGAGGGAGAGTGGTGGGTGAGAGCGAGGGAGAGTGGTGGGTGGGAGCGAGGGAGAGTGGTGGGTGGGAGCGAGGAGAGGGTGGGTGGAGCGAGGGAGAGTGGTGGGTGGGAGCGAGGGAGAGTGGTGGGTGGGAGCGAGGGAGAGTGGTGGGTGGGAGCGAGGAGAGTGGTGGGTGGGAGCGAGGAGAGTGGTGGGTGGGAGCGAGGTAGAGTGGTGGGTGGGAGCGAGGTAGAGTGGTGGGTGGGAGCGAGGGAGAGTGGTGGGTGGGAGCGAGGTAGAGTGGTGGGTGAGAGCGAGGAGAGTGGTGGGTGGGAGCGAGGGAGAGTGGTGGGTGGGAGCGAGGGAGAGTGGTGGGTGGAGCGAGGTAGAGTGGTGGGTGGGAGCGAGGTAGAGTGGTGGGTGGGAGCGAGGTAGAGTGGTGGGTGGGAGCGAGGTAGAGTGGTGGGTGGGAGCGAGGTAGAGTGGTGGGTGGGAGCGAGGTAGAGTGGTGGGTGGGAGCGAGGTAGAGTGATGGGTGGGAGCGAGGTAGAGTGGTGGGTGGAGCGAGGTAGAGTGGATGGGTGGGAGCGAGGTAGAGTGGTGGTGAGAGGAGGTAGAGTGGTGGGTGGGAGGGAGGTAGAGTGGTGGGTGGGAGGGAGGTAGAGTGGTGGGTGGGAGGGAGGTAGAGTGGTGGGTGGGAGCGAGGTAGAGTGGTGGGTGGGAGCGAGGAGAGTGGTGGGTGGGAGCGAGGTAGAGTGGTGGGTGGGAGCGAGGGAGAGTGGTGGGTGGGAGCGAGGGAGAGTGGTGGGTGGGAGAGTGAGAGTGGTTTTTCTCAGGTGGAATATAAACTCATTACCACTAATTAACCAGAAATATTAACAGAGAAAGACAAACACTATAATTTAAATGACTGACAACCTGTAAATCCTCATCAGTCTTTAGAGCTCTGGCATTGCATTTTCCTCCTCCAGAATATCAATCCTGATAAGCAAAATTTTCCCTGGAAACATTCAGGTATTACCATTTGCACACTCCGACAGCTTGTCGAATCCTATAAACTATTTGTCTCCACCCTTATCTTACACTCTCACACATACCTGCTGAATGCTCAAGCCCTTACCGCGTAAAACTTCATTCACACCCGTTCTCCAGCCATTGCTGTGACGATCTTTTCCCATCTTTTCATTCATTTCAGATTAATATACATGGTCAACATATTAGGTTCTATCCTTTCTAAATGGCCCTTTCTCAACAGCCCTCCTACACTTTCTGAAATATGACTTCAATAAAAAAAAAAAAAAAAAAACTTCATATTTCTACTCTCCTTATCCTCTGGGCATTATCCACAACACATATTGCTCTCAAACATAACACTTCAACTACCATGAGCCTCTTCTTAGCTTCAACACTCAAAGACCATACCTCACACACACACATATATGTGCGTTGTGTGTATAAAGATACCACAGAGAAAATAGGAAATAAAACCTGAGTACTTTCATGTGCTTACCTCATGTCTTCAGAGGAACAGGAAGAAGAGCCAAGAGAAACACAGTTTATGTTAAACACAGAGTTCAAATCAAGTTAAATTGTTCGTATGATAAAGAACACTGAATTCTTTGTAAAAAATATTTTTACCTTTAAGATTATGAATAATATTCTGGATACCAGATACCAGAACTCGGAATTCTGGACTATATATTATAGATACCAGAACTCGGAATTCTGGACTATATATTATAGATACCAGAACTCGGAATTCTGGACTATATATTATAGATACCAGAACTCGGAATTCTGGACTATATATTATAGATACCAGAACTCGGAATTCTGGACTATAAAGTACTAATAAAGTACTGTCCAATAGATACAGCATATTTATGTTAACTCTGGTCACAAGATATTTTCCAAGTTGTTCTAAAAAGATGTCACAACTTTTACATGGGATGGAGTATACACAACCCAAAGATTCAGTGGGAGAATTTTTAATTATTTTTTTGTTTTTACGGTCATAATTAAAAACAACTTTAACACTGAAGTATTCAAGAGCTTGTAAGAGGGGGAGATATTTTCATTATATGGTAAAACCACCAAGTTCTCAAACTTATACCAGGTATAAGCTTGAGAACTTATTCCAGGTATAAGCTTGAGGACTTATACCAGGTATAAGCTTGAGGACTTATACCAGGTATAAGCTTGAGGACTTATACCAGGTATAAGCTTGAGAACTTATACCAGGTATAAACTTGAGAACTTATACCAGGTATAAGCTTGATGACTTATACCAGGTATAAGCTTGAGGACTTATACCAGGTATAAGCTTGAGGACTTATACCAGGTATAAGCTTGAGGACTTATACCAGGTATAAGCTTGAGGACTTATACCAGGTATAAGCTTGAGGACTTATACCAGGTATAAGCTTGAGGACTTATACCAGGTATAAGCTTGAGGACTTATACCAGGTATAAGCTTGAGGACTTATACCAGGTATAAGCTTGAGGACTTATACCAGGTATAAGCTTGAGGACTTATACCAGGTATAAGCTTGAGGACTTATACCAGGTATAAGCTTGAGGACTTATACCAGGTATAAGCTTGAGGACTTATACCAGGTGTAAGCTTGAGAACCTCATCGCCTATTCAAGTACATAAGTTAATCATTGTCAAGAAATGTTAAGATCATGTAACATTATATATATTTCATTTTTTTATAAGCTTAGTTAATTGATCATTAGTGGCTCCCCCCAGCCATAAGGGGCATTACCAGTAGACCTCTGGTTGTCTTCAAGAGGGAGCTGGACAGATACCTAAAGTCAGTGCCAGATCAGCCGGGCTGTGGTTCGTACGTTGGACTAAGTGCAGCCAGCAGTAACAGCCTCGTTGATCAGGCCCTGATCCACCGGGAGGCCTGGTCATAGACCGGGCCGCGGGGACGTCGATCCCAGGAATACCCTCCAGGTAGACAGGTGGTATATGGCTTTTATCATAGGGAAGCTCTAAGCACGTAAGAGGCCATAGAGCGCCTGGGAAATGGGGGGGGGGCAATCATGTGTGATCCAAGGAAGGAGAGGATAACTCCAATTCCTTGGATCAAGAGCCCTTTACAAACATCAAGGCATCTTCGTTGAAGAGTTAAATAACTTCAAATACTTTCAAATCTTAACTCGGCAGGACAGTCAAATGTGTGTCTTTTAATTACCATTATCAGTTAGAAATTAGTGTGCGGTTACCTCTCACCCAACACTTGAAGACTTGGTGCACTTTTCCAGTTTCTTACACATTGATCATTTGTCCAGGATAAGAGTCCCAGCATTATCTCCTTTACCATTGTTTTCCATGTGACGTCCACCATGATCCCAGCTTTTTTACATAAATGATTTTTGTCCAGGATATGATTTCCACCAGGCTGATCCCCGGAATACCCTCCACGTAGGTAGGCTTGGAGATTCCATGGATATTTTCATATAATTTTACCCTAGACGCAACACATTAGAGTCGACTATCACCTAGATACCTGTGTTTACTAACAGGTGACCAGGGGCAGTAGGGTGGTAAAGGAACTTTCCTACGTGATTTACTGGCCTGGAAATCGAACCCCCGAACATCTTGGTTGTGAGTCGGGTAGTCTGTTAGCGAACTATGCGACACCCTTCTAATTTTAACGTGATAAATCTACGCCATAGGCTATTTGTGTTCGCTTATGACAAAGTATAGGTTACACGCGTCACAGAGCGATGCCTGTTTCTAATACAAGTGTCGCTAGTCACGCGATCACCCATCCAGCTGCGACTAACATCGATCCGTACTTTATCAACATTATATTGCGTGCTGTGAATGCGCTTGTACACAATCAGAGATAAATTAATAAACAATTATTTTTTCGTATGCCAACATGAGAATTATGAGGCAGAGATGAGGAAGCGCTGAGATCAGAGAGGCAGGGCTGGCAAGGAGCAGCGCGCGCCATCTATTGCCAAGAATGTTCAACTATGTCCCAGCTCACGACCACTCAGAAAGAATGGCGGATTCAACAAAATTCGACGAATATGAATATTTACAAATATTGTTCATCTGCGCGTGTGTGTATGTGTGTGTGTGCGTGCGTGCGTGCGTGCGTGTGTGCGCGCACACACTCGACCCCTGCAACCACAATTAGGTGAGTACACACAGAAGACTGAAGTGCGCCTGTTTGCAGATGATGTAACGTTAATGAGAATTAAATCAGATGAGGATCAGGCAGGACTACAAAGAGACCTGGACACACTGCAAGCCTGGTCCAACAACTGGTTCCTCGAATTTAACCCCGCCAAATGCAAAGTCATGAAGATCGGGGAATGGCAAAGAAGACCGCAGACAGAGTATAGGCTATATGGCCAAAGACTGCAAACCTCACTCAAGGAGAAGGATTTTGGGGTGAGTATAATACCGTGAACATCTCCTTAGGCTCACATCGACCAGATAACTGCTGCAGCATATGGGCGCCTGGCAAACCTGAGAATAGAGTTCCGATACCTTAGTAAGGAATCGTTCAAGACTCTGTACACTGTGTACGTCAGGCCCATTCTGGAGTATGCAGCACCAGTTAGGAACCCACACCTGGTCAAGCAGTTAAGAAATTAGAGAAAGTGCAACAAGGTTAGTTCCAGAGCTAAGGGGAATGTCCTACGAAGAAAGGTTAAGGAAAATTGGCCTGACGACACTGGAGGATAGGAGGGTTAATGAAGGCATGATAACGACATACAAAATACTGCGAGGAATTGAGAAGGTGGACAGACAGGATGTTCCAGAGATAGGACACAAAAACAAGGGGTCACAATTGGAAGTTGAAGACTCAAATGAGTCAAAGGGATGTTAGGAAGTATTTCTTTAGTCATAGAGTTGTCAGGAAGTGAAATAGTCTGGCACGTGACGTTGTGGAGGCAGGAACCATACATAGTTTTAAGACGAGGTTTGATAAAGCTCATGGAGCAGGGAGAGAGAGGACCTGGTAGCGATCAGTGAAGAGGCGGGGCCAGGAGCTATGAATCGACATATGCAATCACAAATAGGTGAGTACACAGACACGCATATGGGCCTGACGTGTACGTCAGATCCATATTGGAGTATGCAACACCAGTATGGAACCCACACCTGGTCAAACACGTCAAGAAATTAGAGAAAGTGCAAAGGTTTGCGACAAGACTAGTCCCGAAGCTGAGGGGTTTGTTCTACGAGGAGAGGTTAAGGGAACTCAACCTGACAACACTGAAGAACAGGAGAAATAGGGCGGACATGACAACATATGCGGTAAACCCATAAGGGTTATACAGCGCTGCTTCGTTGTGAAGAATATTAAGGTTCTCTCCTCTACGTATATACAGCAGTAAATATCATGGAAATGTGGTGTAGAGTAATGCGCCACTTGTTTTTTATGGAGACTGTGTATGATAATGTGGTGATTAAGAGACATGTGCAACAGTTGGGTATCTTTATTGTTGGAACGTTTCTCCTACACAGTAGACTTGTTCAGTCATGCAGAGGCAGCACGTGTAGTAGTGAAGATGATGTTTCAACAATAACAATGCAAGACTCTTGCACATGTCTTACTCATCAACCTGTCAGTATTTTATAACATTTTCAACACATGATAAATAATGTGAGTTTTATTCAGGAAACAGTAGTATAAATATGTACAATGTTTCTAAATGTTTCTACATTTAAAACTTGTAGTCACACATGTAGAGTACATTGCGTAGATTTTACTAGGGTAACTAAGAAGATAAAAAACAGCACTGGGCAGGCTACTGGCCCGAGCCAGTCAGGTCTAACTCACATCCACCCACACCCAATCATGTATTTGTCTAAGCTATTTTTAAAACTACACAACGTTTTAGTTTCAGTGACGGTACTCGGGAGTTTTTATCCACTCATCCACAACTCTATTACCAAACCAGTGTTTTCCTATATCCTTTCTAAATCTAAAATTTTCCAACTTGAAACCATTGCTGCGAGTCCTGTCTTGGTTAGATACTTTTAGCACTTTATTTACATCCCCTTTATTTTTTCCTGTTTTCCATTTATACACCTCAACATATCCCCCCTAATTCTACGCCTTTCTAGAGAGTGCAGATTCAGGGCCCTCAGTCTATCCTCGTAGGAAAGATTTGTGATACGTGGGATCAACTTTGTCATCCTTCTTTACACGTTTTCCAGCGCATTTATATCCATTCTGTAATACGGTGACCAGAACTGTGCAGCATAATCTAAATGAGGCCTAACCAAGGATATATAGAGTTGAAGAATAACCTGAGAAATCCTGTTATTTGTTTTTTGATATGAAACCAAGAATTCTAATTGCACTGCTGTCTTGGTTCTAGATTACAGCTAACCAGAACTCCTAAATCTTTTTCGCAATCAGATATTAAGATTTGCATTATTTAATTTATAATTGTCATGGTTATTTTCTTGGAAAAATAAACACATAAGCAGTATAATGTGATCCTTTATTGACAACGTTTCGCCCACGCAGTGGGCTTTATCGAGTCACAGACAGATCTACCTGGAAAAAGAGTAACATGAGTACTTATAAGATTTAGTCAGGTGGAGAATGCTGGGTCAGGTGGAGAATGCTGCATGTGACAGTCTTCAAAGTAGTGTGATAGTTTAAAACCTTGCGTGACTTAAAGGACCTGCAGTGTTCCATTCTTGAGTTCTATGTGGGATAGCGTTGAAGAAGTTTATTGGCAATAGGTTCAGCTATGTTGTAGAAGCCGTTGTTCTGGTTGAAGTTGTTGGATATACAGATAAGTGATGATTCCAGGATTCTTCGGTATTGAGTGTTGTCTTCTCTGACGATGAGTCTTGCGTTTAATCAACTACAGAAACGCAAGACTCATCGCCTCTCACTGGAGGCATGCACCGTGCCTTTCACTGGAGGCATGCACCGTCTGCCAAGCCTCTTGTGTTTATAAGTAATAATTTCGGTGTGCAGGTTTGGGACCAGTCTCTCCAGTACTTACTAGTACGTTCTAAGGAGTATAGTTCAAGGGACTTCAAACACTCCCAGTAATTTAGGTGCCTTGCTGAGTTTATACGAGCTATCAGTGATCTCTGCATTTTCCAGCTAAGCAATTTCGCAGTATTCCAGGCTAGAGAGAACGAGTGACCTGAAGAATATCATTAGTTTGGCATCCCTTGTTTTGAAGGTTCTAGTTATCCAACCTGTCATTTTTCTTGCAGTTGTGATAATATCATTGTTGTGCTCCTTGAACGTCAGATCTTCTGACATTATAACTCCCAGGTCTCTCGCATTTGACTTACGTCCAGTTGAGTTTGTCTTGTACTCCGATCTTGTTTTTCTTTTCTTTATTCTCCTGTGACTTAGCTACAGAAATTTGTCTTCATTAAACATCATATTGTTGTCAGTAGCCCACTGGAAGACTTAGACTTCTATGGATACCATTTTCATACAAATTCTAGTATCTTCTACAAAGAATGATAGTGCTATGTAAGATGTATGTCCCTATCTGGACCAGATATGCGAATGAGAAAGAGAAGTGGACCGAGTACCGTGCCTTGGGGAACCGTGGCCCGGTGGCTAAAGCTCTCGCTTCACACGGCAAGGTGTCCGGGTTCGATTCCCGGCGAGGGTAGAAACATTGGGCGTATTTCCTTACACCGGTTGTCTGTTTCCCATCAGTAAAATGGGTACCTGGGTGTTAGTCGACTGGTGTGGGTCGCATCCTGGGACAAAACTGACCTAATTTGCCCGAAATGCTCTGCCATAACAAGAGGCTTTCTATATAGTAGTATGTCATTGATGTCAGCTAGGCCTGTATACCTTGTACATGTACTTGTAGAAATAACGATATTATTATTATTATTATTATTATTATTATTATTATAGAAGTTTTCACTGTAGTAGCCCCTGATTTCACTCTGAGCAAGTTTGCTAACATCTCCCGTCCTTGTCCGCCTAGCAGTAAATATGTGCCTGGGGATTTAACCAACGGTCGTGGGTTGCATTCTGGGGAAGAGGACACAAAAAAAAAACAATGGCAAAAAAAAGAAGAAAAAAAAGGCACGCTGCTTGGCTTTCACGGTTAATCCTCCGGGGTTACTAATCCCATCCAAATCCTGTTGATGGTATCCGTACCTTCAAGACCTGGGCACAATACTAGTACAGCCTTCCCTGCCCTCGTGGCCCCGCCTACTATGACCTGCCCATTAGGCGCCACTGGACTGCATGATGTCATAGCTGGCGCGCGCGGTAATTACCCAATGAGCGCTGAGGCCCGCGCAGTAGCAGTGGTTACTGGGCGGAGCTCACCCGGGCTATACATGGGTCAGTGGCCAGGCCACCTTTCTCACTATACACTATCCACCAAGAGCTGTACTCACCTATTTGTGGTTGCAGGGGTCGATACTCAGCTCCTGGCCCTGCCTTTTCACTGATCGCTACTAGGTCCTCTCTTAGTATGTATTTATCACTGTATATGAACAGAGCTATCTGTCTCTCGGTGTGTTATGTATATGTGCCAAGAGGTGTTTATCTCTGTGTATAAACACGAGAGATGTGTATCTCTCAGTATATATACACCAAAAGGTGTGTATCTCTCAGTATATATACACCAAAAGGTGTGTATCTCTCAGTATATATACACCAAAAGGTGTGTATCTCTCGGTGTATATATATACAGAGGTGTGTGTGTATCAATGTATATACACTAAGAGGTGTATCTCAGTGTATATACTCTGAGAAGTATGCATGTGTATATTCGCTAAAAGGTGCATATCATACACTGAGAGATTCCTTCAGTGAGTTTGCTCCCTACTTTAGGTATTTAAGTATTCTTGAGTGATGGTGTAAAGGTGATATGCACCTTTAATGACCTTCGTGCAGTCGATAGGTGTTAACGAATACCTTCCTTGATGGATACTTATAATGACGAGTACCTTCTTTAATGAATACTTATAATGATGAGTACCTCACATATGTATGATAATCTATGTAACTGTATTTGTGTATACCTGAATAAACTTACTTACCTTCCTTGATGCAATAATGTTAAGTTTAGAGTGGGAGGAAGGTGATGCTACTCCTGCTAGATATAACTAGGAATTCATTGCTAGAATTCATCGTTCACGTACACATTAGGTGCATTACACTTTTCAGTCGCCATTCTGATAGCATGAACTGCCGGGAATAATGGTTGTTGGTGGAGGTGGGGCAGGGGAGCTGTCTTAGGGGAGTATATGAGGGGAGGGGGCTGGAATAGCAAGAGGTCCGCGTTGTTAAGAGAGCAGCTGGGCTGTGCTGCAGGGAGGAAAGGCAGCTGTCCCAGGATGGGCGTCGAGGTGGGAGGTGGTATTCCCGGGTTAGCTGCGAGGTTGGGGGCTCAGGGAACTGAAATAAGTCAGCAAGGGGCTGTGGAGATACATATGGAGGTGCAAGTGTACCCATAAGATTGGTACTACCAAATATATGTAACCATAATGATACATGGATGAGGGTATAGGAGTGAAGGTAACCTGGAGACTTTGGGGTGAGATATAGCGGTATGAGGAGACAAATATCCCCTTTGATGTATTTTCTGTCAAAGAGGCCGTTGTACTCTGAACCATTATCGGGGCATTGGGACCTGGAATTCATGTTTGGCTGGCTACTGGGAAACAAGTGAAAGCAGTTAGGAAAGACATGGGAAGCTATCAGAAATACTTGAGACGTCAAGTGGGATGAAGTTGACATGTTTTTTCCCAAGATAACTGACTCCCTAGGTACATCTTCTATGTCGAGGAAAGGAGAGGAACATATATCATTATCATACACTAAGCTAATAATATTCTTACACTCCCATACACCCATCAATAACGCCTTAATTTTAAGGTTATAGTTATTTAACTCTATCCTAAATATTCTTGTAGTGCTGAATATCCTATACGGCTTTATCGCTTTTTGTGAATATAATGGCAACAATAAATATTGCTGATCAAATATAAGTAGACTTCCCCGAAGGGGAATCTTTAAAGTAATTGCATGATTTTTTTTCTCCTTCCTCCAAGCTTTTCGTTTATAATTTGAGAACGCATCTTCCGATAGACTTCAAATTTTTAACACTGGTGTGCTGTAACTAGAAAAAGGTTCATGTACCTATTGGCATGGGTAGGTGCCCTCTGGTCAGTGTCATGTAGACCATTCCCTGTCTTGATTGTCGTGCGATAACTTGAGACAGCGTCTTCTGACTACCTTCACAATATCAACACCTGAGTATCCTAATTACAACTCAACGTTACGACTGTTATTGTAGTCTCTACGTGCTAATTTGCAAGATTTTTTTTTTTTTTTTAATAGTGTATTTTTTCATAAAATATTTTTAGTATGCCTCATCTAAACAATTCTAATAATAATAATAATAATTAACAATAATAATAATCTTTATTTCTCCAAGTACATGATACAACTTATACAGACCATATAGAAAGTCCCTCGGCTGACACCCAGGTACCTACTTACTGCTAGGTGAACATGGACAGCAGGTGTCTTAAAGAAACACTCCCTGTTTCCACCCGTACAGGGATCGAACTACGGACCTCAGTGTGTGAGCTGAGTGCGCTACCAACCGAGCAATGAGAAGGATGATACAGTATAAGTTTAGGCTGTGATGGCACAAATTTTTCAGTTTTCCTTTCTCATTTATATTCTATTTTAAATTCTCTCCAATACTATAAGAAAAAATATTTGATTTTTACGAAAATTCCATTTGATAAAACTGGTTTTAAAAAATTTGCAGAGTGGCACCCACACAGCCCAAAACTAATACACAAATACTTGCAGTTAAGATACCCCAGTGTTTAGGGACTGAAGCTAATCACAAGAGGCATATATTTTGATCGTGGTGACTAAACGAGAATAAAAAATTCACACTTTTTCACATAAAATGATCAGATCTGCTTCTACACACTTGAATTTCACTCCCCACCATCGTCGAATCATGTCCTTTTTTTTTTTTTTTTTTTTTTTTTAGCTTTTGAAGTTAAGTGTTTGGAAGTTATCCGACCCATTCCCGGATGCTAGGAATAGGTTCAATAACTTTGGTCATAGGGAACCTGCACATTTTAGTTGTTCCCAGAATCTACTCTTCGTTACCGTACACAAGCGTTCAAAATTTGAATCCGATCGAATTAGGGGTTCTCGAGTTATTAGCGAAATAAAATGGAAAAGTATGACGAGGGAAAAAATTTAGGCAAACACTTAGTTGCTTCTTTTGCCTCTTCGGGGATACCTAATAAACTCAGTGAGTGGAGAGTGTACACAAATAACCTGCTTGTATGATAGAGAAGCTGGCGGACTGAAACGTCGTCGCGGGCTTCCCTCTCCTGTATGTGGGTTATTTGTGTAGTGTTCCAGTGGCGGTATTGTGACTTTGTTCTTGAGAGATAGTGTACCGACCTGCTAGTATTGTGCCTTTGTTCTTGAGAGATAGTGTACCGACCTGCTAGTTTACTAGGCTACCCATGAATTTGAACCCTTCATTCGGTGGATAGTTGATTAACTTGAAATTATTGGATGATATGCAGTAACTGGAGAATTCCTCCTCTGATAGGATTCAAATTTTCATCGTTTTACAGTTTGTTACTTTGAGGAAGATTGAAATTTTTAGCGAACTTTGTAGCCTCTTAATTTGCTCATTTTTATTAATACAGTTTCTGGAGTATCATATCAAGCGGAAAAATTAATCAGACCTTTTTACTACATTTTAATTACACCAGATAATATTTTGCGTGATGCCTTTTAGCCAAATATTTTATATTAGTTTCTATTTAATATCTACAAAAATCTGATATTATTAAGCTAAATTAATTTCCTAATTTTTTTTACAATGCTATGTCTACCATGTGTCCCTGCATAGAAATATAACTTATGTGAGTTTCATTAAGACCAGTCCAATGCACTCTGCGTAATTATGGGCTTTATGCATCCACAACTAAATGCCATCCATCTCTGGAGTTTACCTGGAGAAAGTTCCGGGGGTCAACGCCCCCGCGGCCCGGTCTGTGACCAGGCCTCATGGTGAATCAGAACCTGATCAACCAGGCTGTTACTGCTGGCCGCACGCAGGCCGACGTACGAACCACAACCCGGCTGGTCAGGCACTGACTTTAGGTGCCTGTCCAGTGCCTGCTTGAAGACAGCCAGGGGTTTATTGGTAATCCCCCTTAAGTACGCTGAGAGGCAGTTGAACAGTCTTGGGGCCCTGACACTTATTGTGTTGTCTCTCAACGTGCTAGTGGCACCCCTGCTTTTCATTGGGGGATGTTGCATCGTCTGCCGAGTCTTGCTTTCGTAGGGAGTGACTCTCGTGTGCAAGTTTGGTACTAATCCCTCTAGGATTTTCCAAGTGTATATAATAATGTATCTCTCTCTGTACAAACATTATTTACATCATGCTGAAATAAAAAATATTATTATTATTATTAGTATAATTATTATTATTATAATTATTATTATTATTATTATTATTATTATTATTATTATTATTATTATATAAACGGGAAAGCAAACTTGAAAACCAGTCAGAGACGTTCTCATGAATATTTTTAAGTCACAAAACTCTTCGGGAATTACTTGCCAAGTATTGCTGAGTGATTTATATTAATAAAATATTTGACTGTGTTCAGTTCTAGTCTTGTTTTATGCACACGATTACTTACACGTTAGTATGTTAGGAAATACTTCATGGGGAATGGGAGGCATTCAGGTTCGATCCAAGGAAGGAGACAAGTCAAGTTCTTGGTCAAGATCCACCTTACCCTAGTAACAGCCTCGTTGATCAGGCCCTGATCCACCGGGAGGCCTGGTCATAGACCGGGCCGCGGGGACGTCGATCCCAGGAATGCCCTCCAGGGAATACAATAGGTTAGGGTTATGGGGTACCAGGATTTTTTCTCGGATCGTGCAACGATTTAAACAAGTCTAGTTCATCTTGGTACTCAGGCAGCACCAGGCAAGAAGATGGAAGTGGGTAACAGGAGGTAGAGGGTGCACGGTAATGGGGAGGGGGGGGGAGTCCTCAAAATTAACAGCTAATAAATTAATTGGGTCTCCATTCAGACTTACTCTGTCAGCACCACTCATTCAGACTTACTCTGTCAGCACCACTCATCAGACTTACTGTCAACACCACTCATTCAGACCTGCTAATTTCCATTTATTCTTGATGCAGATGAAAGACTCTTGATTTAAGAAAATGGAGCTACCCTTCCATTCCCTGGATCAAATCTAATTGTCTTCCCTTCCCCAACCGTTATATATACGACTACGGATTTAGAATTCCACGTGAATATAATAACCATCGCAACAACAATATAAAATATTTTATATTATTTTAGCTCAATTTTTAACTTCATTATATAATCCTCACCTGGAGTATACCTGAGGTTCGGGGATCAACGCCCCCGCGGCCAGGTCTGTGACCAGGCCTCGCTTGGACAAAAATTATAGTAATTATCTCTATATTTTATTTGATCGTAAAATATTAACCAACAGCTAATTTTGTTTCACTATATTTATCAGAAAACCCCGGACTAACGAAATATGTGATTAGGGAGAGTGATAAGAGGGGAGGGGGGAAGAGATTTGAGGAATATTTCAGTGTATCCCTCACAGAGAATGTATTCACATATCATAGGGTACTTCTCGTGAGGTATTCCTTAAGTATCCCTCAAAATGAGACTTAATATTTATTATATTTATGGAAAAGCGCTAAACTCGTAGTTGTCTAGCAGTTCCTGGAGAATATGGATTATTATTATAATCATAACTAAGCGCTAAGCCCACAAGGGTCATACAGTGCTGCTGGAGAATAGGGAGTAATTAAATCTGATCCAAGGAAAGATATGGTACCTTTAATTCCTTGAATCAAGAGCCTTTAGAGACATTTAAAGGGACCCCGTTGGAGGGAGCATATTATTATTATTACATACATGGAGGAGCGCTAAACCTATAGGAGACATACAGTGCCTTGGGGAATGGAAGGCATTCAGGATTGTTTCAAGGAATTAGAGCATTGATCAAGATCACAGATCAAGAGCCACCTCACCAAGATCAAGGAAACTTTAGGGTTGGAGGGAGTATAGAAGGGAGGCGGGTGGGCTGGTTGAGGCGTAGCAGCAACACAGGAACCACACCCTACCCACTTCCGTGCACTCAACAACACACCTTATGGGGCCTTGCTCACACATCTCCATTTCCTCTATTCAGTTTCGGCACAAACGAATTGATTGACAGCTATAAAAAACTAGCATTTATGGTAGCGTGGGCTCACAAATACATACATATGTGGGCGCGTTCGCGAGCGATTGTAAAGTACGCATGTTCATATTAGTGTAGTGTCACACGCGCGCCAGTGCGCGGTCTCAGACGCATACCCACTGGCGTGTAGTCTCGTGCAAGTCTCATACGCACGCTCACTGGCGTGTAGTCTCGTGCAAGTCTCATACGCACGCTCACTGGCAGTGTACGTTAAGGATTGATCTGGCAACACTACAGATGCTAGACCATGATGCATATATTAGGCCAACAGCGCTGAATGTCCCTTACTGGTTCAATGGCCTAGGTGAATATTATAACGGCAACATTATTATTACTGTACATTCATGGGGAGTCATGCGGTGCTTGGGAGATTGGGAGGTAAAGTTTTGATTCAAGGGGAAATTTGGTCTAATTCCTTGGATCAAGAGCCCCTCACCAGCATCAAGAAATCATCTTTGAAGGTTATTATACATTACTAAATTCATGGAAGTGTTAAGCCAGTGGGGTTCATACAGTTCCTAGGGAAATGGGAGGTAAGTCTTGATCAGAATAAAGGCAAAGTAGTTCTAATACCTTGGATCTAGAGCCCTTTAGCAGCATCAAGGCACCACCTTGAAGGTTTTATATATTTTTAGGTTAGTTACCATTTTGTCCTAGGCACATGTCGATTAGACACTAGGCCTGTTGTATGTATGTGTGTGTGTGTGTGTAACGAAACACTTCGAAATGTTTCGGCCCCGCCGGGAATTGAACCCGGGCCCTCCGTGCGTGAAGCAAGAGCACTAGCCACCATGCCATCGGGGCGTGTATACTCTCTTCAGTGGGGATGGGGGGGGTTACCTAGATGCAAGTGAATTCAATAGATTTTCTTTGATAAAACCCTCTACGGGTTCAGCACCTGTGAAAAATGACAATTTACTAAGTAGAAAGTTTAACAAGAATTACATTTTAATTTTTTTTTCCCCAACAAGTCGGCCGTCTCCCACTGAGGCAGGGTGACCCAAAAAAAGAAAGAAAATACTTTCATCATCATTCAACACTTTCACCACACTCATACATAATCACTGTCTTTGCAGAGGCGCTCAGATACGACAGCTGAGAATAGTCCCTCCCAGCTGTCACTATCCCAGACTCCTCCTTTAAAGTGCAGGCATTGTACTTCCCATTTCCAGAACTCAAGTCCAACTAAATCAATTAACTGGTTTCCCTGAATCCCTTCACAAAATGTTACCCTGCTCACACTCCAACAGCTCGTCAGGTCCCAAAAACCATTCGTCTCCATTCACTCCTATCTAACACGCTCACATATGCTTGCTGGAAGTCCAAGCCCCTTGCCCACAAAGCTTCCTTTACCCCCTCCCTCCAACCTTTTCGAGGACGACCCCTACCCTACCCTGCCTTCCTTCCCCTACAGATTTATACGCTCTCCAAGTCATTCTACTTTGATCCATTCTCTCTAAATGACCAAACCACCTCAACAACCTCTCTTCAGCCCTCTGACAAATACTTTTTGTAACTCCACACCTCCTAATTTCCACACTCTGAATTTTTTGCATAATATTTACACCACACATTGCCCTTAGACAGGACATCTCCACTGCCTCCAGCCGCCTCCTCGCTGCAGCATTTGCAACCCATGCTTCACACCCATATTATCAATAAGAAAACCAATCACATAGGCTGAGCTCACATAACATATAGGTAAAATTTACAGGCTGTCCCTATATAAAATGAACTCATCCTGTGTGATGGAGTATGACAAAGAAACATTATTATATTCATGGGAAGAGCTAAACTTATAAGAGTTGTACAGCTCTTGAGAATCTGGGGTGGGGCAATGAGCTGATGAAGCATCTCATTAATATTTTATTCAAAACATGCTTTAAATCCATATTTATCACATATCCCTCCTCACAGGAAGGAGTGTGCCAAGGTAGGGGTTACTGGAGAAGTGTGCCCCAAGGTAGGGGTTACTGGAGAAGAGTTAGTGTGGATGCAGAATTTAAGCCAAAATTGGTGCAATAGATTAGTTTCCATCAAAATCAAAGAGTAAGTCTACACTAAGGTGAGATTTTTGACGAGGTCAGTTAGTGAGTGCATTAGGGTGTTGTATCTGTCAGAAGTGAATCCTAGGTGCCCTCTGATAGATAGGACTGTCTAATAAAATATGGCAAAATGATAGTGTAACCTAGCAGTCCTCACAAAGGTGACAAGCATTTCTACATGCTGTATCCATGAGTGAGGCATGTGTGTTCAATTTGTAAATGGGAGAGTATAGTTTTCCAAACTCAACAGCAGTGGGAAGCTGAGGGTTGAGGAAGAGGAGGATAGCTCTGATTCCTTGAACCAACTGCCCTTCACCAGAGACTGTATTAAAGGTGGGGCTATCAGAGAAGGCAGAGTTAGCACATCACAGCAGTGAACGAGGAATCTGAAACGAAGTTGGAGCACTCTAATGAACGGAGCAGCCAGTCAAAAAATGATGAACTGCCAGTACATTCTAATAATTCTTGCAGAGTGGCACCAGGTGCCCTACCATAGAGAAATATTTAAATGCCAGTATTTGTGAGATGTAAGATTAAAATTTGAAATTCATATTTACTGTCCTCTTTTCTTCTCATCTCATCTGATCAAATGCACATTTGACACATTTTAATAACTAAGCAACAGGTAGTTACATTTTTATACATTTTTCATTACAGCATTTTTATGTAATAGCCTCGAAAAACAACAGTGCATTACAAGGTTACTCAGTTGGGATGCAAATAAAATAAAAGGTCTATTATATTTATTCACATGAAAATATCTATCAATCAGTAATGCTCATTTAGCAACAATATACAGTACTCATAATTTTCTGTTTAGTCTTCATGTGGAGAATATTTTCTTCAGAGTATTAACCCAAGGGTAGTAACCCATGATAACCGAATAAAACCACATTATCAGACTGGCTTATTTCCATTGGGGTTCTTTGATCCTCTCCCCCAGAATGCAACTTACATCAGTTGGATGACACCCAGATACCCAATTATTGCTATGTAAACAGACAACAGGCAACAGGAAACACCCAACATTCCACTTGTCTGGTAATTGAACCCTGGTCTCTCAGTGTTTGGAATATCTTAAAAATATATTTCTAATATTTTTCTCTTATACTGTGTACAAGATATATTCACATGAATTAATAAGATAGAGAACTTAACTGTACACATAATTTTTTCCTCAAAAACTATCTTAGTAGTATGAGCTAACTTTGCTAAACTTTACATACTGTAATATAATATACTGCAGTTGAATCTTATCTAATCTTAACATCAATGAAATACAGTGGTACCTCGGTTAACGATATTTTTTCGTTCCAGAATGCTGTTCAAGTGCCATTACCAAACGAATTTATCCCCATAAGGAATTATGTAAAATAGACTAGTCCTTTTAGACCCCCAAAGACACACTTACAAAAGCATTTAAAAAAATAAACTTACATAAAAGGGCGAGTTTGGGGACCATCGTTAACCAAGGTACCACTGTACATGCAGTATACAGCATTAACTTTATATTTTGATTTATGTTCTTGGAGTTAGAGTGAAACTGAATAGTATCACATATGCTCATCTTGTTTAGCTAAAATAATCATTGTCAAATAAGCTAAATAAATACTGCTGTAGTGCATAAAATCTGTAGTAGGCTGGTACAGTTTTTAAAAAAAGTCAGTATCATAAGACACCAAATCTCTCTTGTCCTTGTGGGATCCTTTTTGTGAATGACTGGCAGCTGCAAAAAAAAAAAAAGTACAATATAGCAAAATCACATGATATAAAAGCTTAGAAAAACATAAGCAAATGCTTAACACCATGGTTAGTCTGACTGGATCTTATCCAGTCAGATGTTTGCTGAATAAAATTATGTAATAGCTTTCAATAATTATTCTACATACTACCTGGATTATTCTAAATTAGTCTCACACTGCACTCCAATAACTTATTTTTACTTTTTATTAAGTGAACTCTAAAAATTACTTTTTTTTTTTTTTTTTTTTTAACACATCAGCTGTTTCCCACTGAGGCAGGATGACCCAAAATGAAAATGAAATACGTATCTAACAAAATTTATTCACTGCTTATAATCAGTGACAAACACGTAACAATATGTACTAGACATGTATCTCTCACACCTCATGTACTGTATATGCCATCTTTATACCAACAATGTATCTTAAATCTTTTGTACCATATTATGTAATAAAATATACCTATTGGTAAAAAAGAATGAAAAGATGGGGTGGTAGGGAAAGTGGAATATTGAAATGGCTTCAGGAAGAAATCTAATTATTCTTTCTCGAAGCTTTTTTATCCACTTCTCCGAGGCTATGGGTCCCACAATTTTCACCAGAGGTGGGCCCTGGAGTTTACCTGGAGAGGGTTTCGGGGGTCAACGCCCCCGTGGCCAGGTCTGAGACCAGGCCTCATGGTGGATCAGGGTCTGATCAACCAGGCTGTTACTGTCAGGCCCCAATAATAAAATACTGCATCTAACAAATTTTCGTACCTGTGATTGAGAAGAATTTTTATTCCAGTTATTTTGTGCTAGAAACTCACTATACCTAGTGTCTGGGTTATTACAGAAAGTAAACAATAGCACAATAACTTATTTTTTATTGCATATCTGTAGTTGATGTAAAAATTAATAATTATTGTATTTTAATACACCATAATTCATGTTATTATTATTGTTACACTCATGGTGGTGGAACACTAAACCAATAGGAGTCATACAGCACTTGAGAGAGTGGGAAGCATTCAGGTTCAACCCCCCCCCCCTAAAAAAAAAGGTAGGAAGGTAGGGAGAGAGGACAGCAGGCCCAGTTTCTTGGAGTACTAGCCCTTTAACGACAAAAAGGAACCTCTCTCGATAAGATAATAATTCAGAAAGGATTTTTTTTTAATCATCAGGCATTTTTTCTTCTATACTATAGCACATCTCCAAGGATCATCATAAATTATATTTTATGTAGCTATTTATAAACTTTTGACTAGATTTTTTTTTTTTTTGCTCCAAGGCTATTGCTTAGCTTGAAGCTAATATGCCAATACAACCATCATTTAAGCTTATGATGAGCGCTGTATTGGCATGGCATGTTAAAAGGGGTTCAGCATTTGAACTATGTGATGTATTTATAGGTACATACACTTTGGTTAACATCTTCAGGTTAGACACTACTATCCTCATCTTTATGAGCTTTTGTAATGGCATTTAGGCCATAGCTCCAACTGGCATGGGAATTTAGAGAACTGCCTTGTGTTCCTCAATGACAACTCCTTTGGGTGTCTTGAATCAAGCCCAAAGTACAGCCATTCTAAGCAAGTCCAGATTAGGCACACAGTCCAAGAATCTCTTCAAACATGAGCAAAGGAGAGCCACATTACTCACTACTGATGATCCTTGTTGAGCTGCCAACATAATTTTAAAAAATACACACACACACACACACACAAAAAAAAAAATATTTTCAGAACTACAAAAAAGAACTCACGAAATCGTAATGACACGATTGCAAACAAACCATACCACGGGTGGGGTTCGAACCTGCTGTCAGAGAGTCAAAACTCCAGACCGTCGTGTAAGCCACTGGGCCAGCTAGCTTCAATAAGATTCATCCAACATTTGTGGACACAGTGGTGCCTATGCTAACCTTCCTATGGTGTAGAAATATAGTTGGATGAATCTTATTGAAGCTAGCTGGCCCAGTGGCTTACGCGACAGTCTGGAGTTTTGAGACTCTGACCGCGGGTTCGAACCCCACCCGTGGTATGGTTTTTTTACAAAAAAGAAAAAAAGCTGGGACATAAAATTTAGAATTGAAAGAGATATGAGATGCTTAGGGAATATGGTACATTATTAGCTAAGACCAGATGGCATGAGAAGTTAAAATTTTGAAAGTACCACATACACACAGCCATCTAAACAATTTAAACAAAAAGATTTCTAAAACTCTGAAGTTGAATATCTCACATTTATAAGACTACCTTTTTTCTTGTAAACATTTATATCACAAGTACCTAGAGAAATTAAATATAATTGTTGATAAAAACTGTAATGTCAAGTGATTATTAATACTACGTATCTCATGAATAAACCAGAAACTCATTTATCACTTACCAATAGTTGACCATGTTGCTGATGAAGATGCATCATTAATGGGATCTATAACTGGTTGGCGTCGAGCAAGTGAAACTTTCAGCTGAATACCAGACACCATACTACCGTTCATCTGTTAATGAGAAAAGGGAAACTACATAAGTCTCCTGACATGATTTTGTTGAAATATGAGCCTGTGCACTCTACTGTATTTGTAACATCCATATTGCCATGAGGACCATTTTGTCTCTTATCATTGGCAGAGAGACTTAAGTTTAAGTTGAAGGCTGTGCATACTTGCAAAGAATACCAACAAAGATATGAAGAGAAACATCATACAAAGAAAAGTCTTCATTGTAAACAACATTTTGCTCTGAATGAGCTTCATCGTGTTTATTAAAAGCTGCAAAAACAAAAGCCTATATACCCTGTTGCAAACTATTTTACATGTTCCACATTTTCAACTAAGAAGTGAAAACTAAAGGATCATCTACATATGCCTCAATGTAAGAAATGGGTGGTCATATGTGGTGCAGCAGCCACATGCGTGTATTAATTATACAAGTATTAAAATTGTAAAAATAAATTCGAAGGTGTTTCTTTAATTTAAACACCATGGCAAATTGTTGTTAATCATAGATAAGGATGCTCTATAAGTAGCAAATTTTCTAATACAATGAAAACAAACCCAGAGAAGAAAACACTATCCAAGATTTCACACAGTTTTAAGTTTAATCAACCTATATAACATATTCTTTCTGCAAGATGATATTTACTGTGCAATTCCTTTCTCTGGTATGAGTCAAACTCAATCTAAATTTATTTCATTCACTGAAACTCCTGCTGATCACCAGCTTTACTCTGAGAGCTCTTATCTTGAAAATTACTGGTACTGTATTATTATTATTAGTAGTAGTAGTATTAATTATTATTATTATTATTTATTTACTGTTAACTCAACAGCCATCTCCCACTAGATGATCAGGCCCCTAAAACTCAGATTCTTTTATACCCTTCCTCCAACTGTTACTGGGGTTGCCCCTACCCCTCCTACCTTCAACCACAGGTTTATTCACCCTCTTCATCCATCCTGTCTACATGCCCAAATCACCCCAACAACCCATACTCAGTCCTCTGAATTATACCCTTGATGACTCCACATTACCTTTTAATTTCTATTCTCAGAATTATCTAATATTATTATATTAACAAAGAATCATGAGACCTATGTGGGTGCTTTTATCTTTATCCTCAACTCTCTTAAACAATCTCTCATACAATACAATTTAGTACACACTTTTGATCACTCCTAGAAACCTCATGTTTGCAATTGTCACAGGTAACTCCAAAATTTGAAAAAAAAAAAAAAAAATAACAAAATTCTTGATGCAATTCAGAGGGAAGCTGTCTGTCTTGTCAGTTCTCATAACTTCACTTCTACTAATCTTCTGTCATTAGCCTCCTGCCAAAAAATTACAAGTCTCTTCTCTCACTACTTCTGTATTGATTGTTAATAATTATTTACAACTTGTATATCACCCCTTCATGCATATCCAGTCATATCTTATCCCATTGCACTCTAAAGGATTGGTAGGGATATCGTGTTTTGGTGGATCACTAGAACTGCGATGTCTGTGGTCTTCTGGAAAGACAGCTAGGGAGTGAAGAATGGTGAATATTTCTTTCTTTCTTTGGGCCACCATGCCTTGCTGGGAAATGACCGATGAGTTAAAATACATAGATGAATGATAGATATTGTTGAGTGGTATAGGAACATTATTATTAGTTTGGCAAGACAGTGAAAGTGTGAATGACAGTGAAAGTATTTCTTTTTCAGGTCACCCTGCCTCAGTGGGAGACAGCTAGCATGTTAAAAAAAATTAGTCTTGTATAATGGCATATACTGTACTGTACTAAGTTAGAAGAATGATGACAGCATGCATGTAACTTAACATGAGTATAGTTTTTTTATAGTAAATGTTAATAATGTGCCTATGTTAAATTCCAAACAGAATAAATATTTTTACTTACATCTGCAATTGCCTTTTCTGCAGATTCCACTTTATCAAATGTAACAAAGCCACAACTGCAATAAAAATATATTATGAATAAAATATTAAGATTTTATTTGGACTATTAACCTGAAGGGTTAGTAAGGCCCCATTGGGATCCTTTGATCCTCTCCCCTATGACTTAACCAATAAGTCAGTTAACATCTAGGTACCTACTTACTGCTAGGTAAACAGGGACAACAACTGCAATGAAACATACCATATGTTTCCACTGATGGGATCAAGCTCGAGTTCTGTAGATATAAACCGACAGCACTATCACTTGAACCACAAGCTATATGACAATAGCAGTACAGTAAATATTTTTATCTTAAAACAAGCTATGAATTATTAGATTTTTATATAGAATGCTCAGCCAGAATTATCTATTGGTGTTGAGAAATTAATCAAAGTTGGTTTAAGTAATCTCATGGGAAGCCCTAAACTTTGTGTGAATCATTCAGCATTACAGAGTGAGGGGTGAAGATGATGGTGGGAGAAAGGCAGATGTGTCAAGGCAAGGAGAAAAGCAGAAATGAAGGGAAATCAAATTTAAAAATAGAGAAAGAATCTACATCAATTAAAGGTGGGACTGTTGGAGAAGGCAGAGTAAGCATTTTCAGGGTGTTAAAGGTGTCTGAAGGGAAGTTAGAGTACTCCCAGATAAATCAGAGCTATTCTCCAGTTATTTGTCAGCTTTTGACATGCTCTGAGTCACAACCACAATATTAGCCTTAGATAAACTAACTTGCAACATATTATTAGATACTATCTGCACATGGAAGTATAAGTGGAGTTAACATGTTCTAAACTGAAATTCTGTTATGGTTTGTCATATCAATTGGAAGCTTGAAAAATTTACTGCCATGGATTTTTCTACCTCCTATATCATAGTTAATTCTAATTTAAGTTTTCATACATTATATTTTGGTAAATTTTATTTTTTTTATTTTAATGTTTTTGTGCCCTCTGCAAATTATGCAAAATATAATTTTGAAGACATTATGATGCCATTGCAAGATACAGTAAGTACATCAGTGGACATCAGAAATACTGTGTGTGCTATTGTATGCTTAAAGCACATTCTATCATATGAAAATCACACTCATGCTTAAACAAAAATAATTACATGATTATACTAAGAGGAAACTAGTCTTAAAATTAGCTACCAGTTACCAGATTGCAGATTTAGATTTGTATATCAGTATCACATTTTGTATAGAGCTTAAACTCTTAAAAGCAATCATGTAAACTAGTGCATGATGTAGTCATCTAATGTATTTTTTATAAATATTTATTAAAGGTGATACACTGTACCTGAGGGTCATTCAGTGCTGCACGGCATAGAATACACATTAGATAAAAGTAAGTAGTAGGTGTAAAACACAGGGCAATTAGAAGGGAAAGCAAGATAGAGCAAGAATGTAGTAATTAAAGATGCACTTGGAGTGCAGGA
This sequence comes from Cherax destructor, assembly GCA_009830355.1. NCBI lineage: Eukaryota > Metazoa > Arthropoda > Malacostraca > Decapoda > Parastacidae > Cherax > Cherax destructor. Next base: position 137,279 of record WNWK01002946.1, read on the forward strand.
TGTTGCAGAAAAAAGGGCCACCTGAACTGTGATGTCAGTACACTTTTGACAAGACAGCATTTGAATGAGTGACAGTAAATGTGGTTCCTCTTTGAATCACCTTACCTCAGTGGGAGACAGTGTGTGTGTTAAAATAAAATGCAGTACTCCAATGAAAGAACAGACAGCAAAGATGGCATTTTCAAAAAAAGATGACTGATAAAAGTATGCACAGCAGTGCTTAAAAAACTGTACATACAGTATATCAAGATGATGTACTCTGTTATACAGCACTATACCAAGATGTGCTGGAAGGTTACTATGACCTGGTCACCTCACACAGAACAACAGGGAGCACATCCATGGGCTAACCATGGAAAGGGGTTTTGTCAGTTCTGCATAAAGCACAGTCCTAGTTTAAAGCTGTTGCTTCATGGATTTCCCAATGCATACAAGGTGACTAGTGGCATTGTTGGACTATGTTTATGATTAGAAAGCTGGATTCTGTAAATCTACATCTACACTCACTCCATCATTGGTGCTTTCAGGAGACAATTAATATTTGTCTCCTGAAAGCACCAATGATGGAGTGAGCATAGATCTAGACTTACAGAATCCAGCTTTCTAGTCATAAACATAGACCAACAATGCCACTAGTCACCTCGTATGCATTGGGAGAAATCCGATGAACAACAGCTTGTGAAAAATAAGAGGCCTCTAAAAAACTGAAAACTTGCAGAGAAATCTGCAGGGATTATTCCCATAAAGCTAAAATGCCTAGGGCTTCACCAAAATACACTGTTTTATGTCTACTATATGTGACTGATCCAACACAATGTGAAGCACAAGAAGATAAGAAGAAGAAAGATTAGAACATTTGCTTTCTAATTTTGGACAGTAATTTTTTTTTTGTATTACTGCATCAGCTGTCTCCCATCAAAATTTCACATATTGGATTAAAAACTTTAATGCACACTTGTATGCATAATACATCCTCTCCTCACTTAATGACGGAGTTCTGTTCTTAAGACCAAGTTGGTAAACGAATTCGTTGCTAAGCAAGGAGCATACTATGATAGTAGTGGGTTTGTGTCAGCCATCTTTGATATTGTTTTAATGTCTCCTTTGCACAATTTATAACATTTTTAGTATATTTTTAAATGTTTATACAGTGTACTGTATTATGTAATAAACAGAATAGAGGAAATCAGCTCTAATATACATTATTTAGGTATGCATACTGGTCAGAGACCATCGTAATTCCAAGTCGTCAGTAAACGAATATATCGCTGAGTGAGGAAAGGTTGCATACATACAGTGGACCCCCGGATTACGTACTGCTCCAAACTCGAACAATTATGCAAGTGTATTTTTGTAAGTGCTTTTGTAAGTGTATTTTTGGGGGTCTAAAAGGACTAATCTCATTTACATTATTCCTTAAGGGAACAAATTCGTTCGGTAACGGCACTTGAACAGCATTCTGGAACGAAATAATGACATAACCCGGGGTCCACTGTACTTGTATGCATAATACAGTGTACAGCGTCTCCTCACTTAGCGACGTACTCGTTTACCGATGACTCGGACTTATAACGGGATCTCTGACCTGTATGCATACCTAAATACATATATTAGAGCTGATTTCCTCTATTCTGTTTATATTAGAGCTGATTTCCTCTATTCTGTTTATATTAGAGCTGATTTCTTCTATTCTTTTTATTACAATATACAGTGCACTACAGTATAAACATTCAAAAATATACAAGAAATGTTATAAATGATGCAAAGGTGACATTAAAACAATATCAAAGATGGTTGACACAAACCCACTACTATTATAGTGTGTTGCTCACCTAGCGATGAATTCGTTTACCAACGTGGTCTTAGGAACGGAACATCGTTGTTAAGTGAGGAGAGGCTGTAATACACTGTAATGATAACGTACTTCTTATCAATCTCCATATTAACATTAACAATATTTCCAAAAGTCGAAAAAGCTTTCTTCAGTACTTCTTCTGATATATTGTATCCAAAGACATATATGGTATGTCCCTGCCGAGGTTTGCCATCTGCCCCTCTGCCATCACGTGTAAACTCTCCACGTTCTTCTCGGTCTCGAGCTGACACAAAGCTTTCATACAGGTTTTGCTGTAATATGAAAAAATGTCAATAATATAATCATTACACAAAATACTTAAAAACTTCTGACCATATGAGGACTTATTAATGCAGAATTGTTATGTGCAGCAAGCAATTTAATTAATAACTAGACAGGTGGCATCAATACATGCTCCCAACAAGATGTGCATAGATCTGAGATTATATTTACTGTTATGTCAAGTAATGTATATACTGCAGTGACTTGCATATGCAAAAAATATGTAGTGTAGTCAAACTTCCAAATTCATGGCCTAAGAATGTCACATGTTTCAATCATCCAATATTTTGCTTATGGGGGGGTCTAATGCATTCATTTTTTTTTTTTTTTTTTTTGCAATGCCCATCTTGTTTTAGTTGGAGCACAGCCTAAGTTAAAATTCTAAAGATTTCATTCAAAATTTACTGACTAGATTGGTAGACAGCAACCACCCAGTGAGGTACTACCGTCCTGCCAGGTGACTGTAAAACAGAAACCTGAAACTGTTTCACATGATGGTAGGATTGCTGGTGTCTTTTTTTCTGTCTCATAAACACGCTGGATAACAGGTATATCTAGCTACTTCTACTTACACTTAGGTCACACTACACAGGCATGCACATGCATATATATACATACACACATCTAGGTTTTTCTTCTTTTTTTTAATAGCTCTTGTTCTTTATTTCCTCTATTGTCCATGGGGAAGTGGAAAAGAATCTTTCCTCCGTAAGGCATGCATGTCGTATGAGGCGACTAAAATGCCGGGAGCAATGGGCTAGTAACCCCTCCTCCTGTACACATTTACTAAAAAAGAGAAGAAGAAAAACTTAATAAAACTGGGATGTTTGAATGTGCGTGGATGTAGTGCGGATGATAAGAAAGAGATGATTGCTGATGTTATGAATGAAAAGAAGATGGATGTCCTGGCCCTAAGCGAAACAAAGCTGAAGGGGGTAGGCGAGTTTCAGTGGGGAGAAATACAGTGAGACCCCGGTTTTCACGATTAATCCGTTCCAGAGGGCGTCATGAACACCGAATATCGTGAACTCCGAATCTATTTTTCCCCATAAGAAATAATGGAAATAAAATTAATCCGTTCCAGACACCCAAAAGTATTAAAATAAAATATTTTTTTACAACATATAGACATTACATTACACACAAAACAATGAGAAATAAAGAAATAATAGTGCAATAACATGTCACTTACATTTATTGAAGAGTTGTTGATGTGTGGAAGATGGGAGGAGGGGAGAGGATGGAGTAGTATGCTAGTCTTTGGAAGGGGAATCCCCTTCCATTAACACTGCAGGTGCCAAGTTCTTTTCTGGGGTTACTGGCCTTTTTCTTTTAATGTCACTAGGACCAGGTTGAGAGTCACTGGAACTTTCTCACACAAAAAATCTGTCCAGGGAGCTCTGTGTCTCGCGTTTCTTTAAAACATCCCTGAAATGGGACACCACATTGTCATTGTACAGGTTGCCAGCACGGCCTGCAACAGCTTTGTTAGGGTGATATTCATCCATAAAGCCTTGCACATCAGTCCATTGTGCAATGATCTCCTTCAGTTCTACTGTATTTTTGACATTCTTTACCACAGGGCTGGCACTAGGAGCTTTCTTGGGGCCCAGGGTGGCTTATTTAGCAGTTGCAAGCACTAAAAGCACTGGAATAATGACAATATATCTGGTATGAATACATGGGTGGTGGTCGCTTGCTGGTAAACAATAGCACACTGACGCTGAATGGAGATCCCGGGCCCGCTCAGGCCACGCGTACGCGTCCGGGATGAATCATGAACTCCCAGCAGATTCATGAACACCGAGCCAAATTTTTCATGAAAAAAATTAACGAAAACCGATTTTAACGAACTCCGATGCTCACGAACACCGGGGGTTGACTGTAAATGGGATTAAGTCAGGAGTATATCAGAGAGTTAGAGCTAAGGAAGGGGTAGCAATAATGTTGAAGGATCAGTTATGGAAGGAGAAGAGGGAATATAAATGTGTAAATTCAAGGATTATGTGGATTAAAATAAGGGTCGGATGCGAAAAGTGGGTCATAATAAACGTGTATGCACCTGGAGAAGAGAGGAGTGTAGAGGAGAGAGAGAGAGATTTTGAGAGATGTTAAGTGAATGTATAGGAACCTTAGAACCAAGTGAGAGAGTAATTGTGGTAGGGGACCTAAATGCTAAAGTAGGAGAAACATGTAGAGAGGGGGTGGTAGGTAAGTTTGGGGTGACAGGTGTAAATGATAATGGGAGCCCTTTGATTGAACTTTGTATAGAAAGGGGTTTAGTTATAGGAAATACTACATATTTTAAGAAAAAGAGGATAAATAAGTATATGATGTATGGCGAAATAACTCTAGTTTGTTGGACTACGTATTGGTAGATAAAAGACTGTTAAGTAGACTTCAGGATGTACATGTTTATAGAGGGGCCACAGATATATCAGATCACTTTTTAGTTGTAGCTATAGTGGGAGTAAAAGGTAGATGGGATACAAGGAAAATAGAAGCAGTAAGTAAGAGACAGGTGAAGGTTTATAAACTAAAAGAGGAGGCAGTTAGGGTTAGATATAAACAACTATTGGAGGATAGATGGGCTAATGCGAGTGTAGGCAATGGGGTCGAAGATGTATGGGGTAGGTTTAAGAATATAGTGTTAGAGTGTTCAGCAGAAGTTTGTGGTTACAGGAAAGTGGGTGCGGGAGGGAAGAAGAGCGATTGGTGGAATGATGATGTAAAGAAAGTAGTAAAGGAGAAAAAGTTAGCATATGAGAGGTTTTTACAAAGTAGAAGTGATGCAAGGAGGGAAGAGTATATGGAGAGAAAAAGAGAGGTTAAGAGAGTGGTGAAGCAATGTGAAAAGAGAGCAAATGAGAGAGTGGGTGAGATGTTATCAACAAATTTTGTTGAAAATAAGAAAAAGTTTTGGAGTGAGATTAATAAGTTGAGGAAGCCTAGGGAACAAATAGATTTGACAGTTAAAAATAGGAGAGGGGAGTTATTAAATGGAGAGTTAGAGGTATCGGGAAGATGGAGGGAATATTTTGAGTTGTTAAATGTTGATGAAGACAGGGAAGCTGTGATTTCGTGTATAGGGGAAGGAGGAATAACATCTTGTAGGAGTGAGGAAGAGCCAGTTGTGAGTGTGGGGGAAGTTCATGAGGCAGTGGGTAGAATGAAAGGGGGTAAGGCAGCTGGGATTGATGGGATAAAGATAGAAATATTAAAAGCAGGTGGGGATATAGTTTTGGAGTGGTTGGTGCTATTATTTAATAAATGTATGGAAGAGGGTAAGGTACCTAGGAATTGGCAGAGAGCATGCATAGTTCCTTTGTATAAAGGCAAAGAGGACAAAAGAGAGTGCAAAAATTATAGGGGAATAAGTCTGTTGAGTGTACCTGGTAAAGTGTATGGTAGAGTTATTATTGAAAGAATTAAGAGTAAGACAGAAAGTAGGATAGCAGGTGAACAAGGGGGCTTTAGGAAAGGTAGGAGGTGTGTAGACCAAGTGTTTACAGTGAAACATATAGGTGAACAGTATTTAGATAAGGGTAAAGAGGTTTTTGTGGCATTTATGGATTTGGAAAAGGCGTATGATAGGGTGGATAGGGGGGCAATGTGGCAGATGTTGCAGGTGTATGGAATAGGAGGTAGATTGCTGAAAGCAGTGAAGAGTTTTTATGAGGATAGTGAGGCTCAGGTTAGAATTTGTAGGAGAGAGGGAGATTATTTCCCAGTAAAAGTAGGCCTTAGACAAGGATGTGTAATGTCACCGTAATTGTTCAATATATTTATAGATGGGGTTGTACGAGAAGTGAATGTGAGGGTCTGGGCAAGAGGTGTGGGGTTAAAAGATAAAGAATCAAATGCAAAGTGGGAGTTGTCACAGTTGCTTTTTGCTGATGACACTGTGCTTTTGGGAGATTCTGAAGAGAAGTTGCAGAGGTTGGTGGATGAATTTGGTACAGTATGTAAAAGAAGAAAATTGAAAGTGAATATAGGAAAGAGTAAGGTAATGAGGATAACAAAAAGATTATGTGACGAAAGATTGGATATCAGATTGGATATGGAGGAGGTGAATGTATTCAGATATTTGGAAGTGGACGTGTCAGCAGATGGGTCTATGAAGGATGAGGTGAATCATAGAATTGATGAGGGGAAAAGGGTGAATGGTGCACTTCGGAGTCTGTGGAGACAAAGAACTTTGTCAATGGAAGTAAAGAGGGGAATGTATGAGAGTATACAGTGGACCCCCAAGTAACGAGCATAATTCATTCCAGAAGCCTGCTCAAGTGCCATTACCGAACGAATTTACTCCTTTAAGGAATAATGTCAAGTAGGTTAGTCTATTTCAGACCCCCAAAAATACACTTACAAAAGCACTTACAATATTATACTTGCATAATTGTACGATTTCCGGGGTGCTCATTACTCGGGGGTCCAATGTAGTTATATAGTTATATAGCATGAGTGATGAATGTTGCAACGAGGAGAAGGCTGGAGGCAGTGGAGATCTCATGTCTGAGGTCAGTGTGTGGTGTGAATATAATGCAGAGAATTCGTAGTTTGTAAATTAGGAGGAGGTGCGGGATTACCAAAACTATTATCCAGAGGGCTGAGGAGGGGTTGTTGAGGTTTTTTGGACATGTAGAGAGAATGGAACGAAACAGAATGACTTCGAGAGTGTATAAATCTGTAGTGGAGGGAAGGCGGGGTAGGGGTCGGCCTAGGAAAGGTTGGAGGGAGGGGGTAAAGGAGGTTTTGTGTGCAAGGGGCTTGGACTTCCAGCAAGCATGCGTGAGCGTGTTTGATAGAAGTGAATGGAGACAAATGGTTTTTAATACTTGACGTGCTGTTGGAGTGTGAGCAAAGTAACATTTATGAAGGGATTCAGCGAAACCGGTAGGCCGGACTTGAGTCCTGGAGATGGGAAGTACAGTGTCTGCACTCTGAAGGAGGGGTGTTAATGTTGTAGTTTTATAACTGTAGTGTAAAGCACCCCTCTGGCAAGACAGTGATGGAGTGAATGAGGATGAAAGTTTTTCTTTTTCAGGCCACCCTGCCTTGGTGGGAATAGGCCGATGTGTTAATAATTTTTTTTTTTTTTTTTTTTTTGTGAATATAATTGTTTACAAAGCTAAAACAATATTTAAATAGATATGGTCTCTGATGAATAACACACATGTGCAACACTTATGTGAGGCAAGGTGCAGCAGTTTTAGATGGCAGCACAGGTGAGTGAGGTCCACTAACAGATATAGGTCAAACCAAAAAGCCTGCTGCATAAGTAAGTAAGTAAGTAAGTTTATTCAGGTATACACAAATACAGTTACATAGATTATCATACATAGCAGCATATGTGTAGAAAACCTAGGATAACCCAAAAAAGTCAGACAGTGACACTTATTTCCATTGGGGTCCATTTAATACCTTAATATTATACACTAGTAGATACTAGTTATTATACTATAATTAAAAGGAATAAGGTAAAAAGAGTTATTTACATTTACATGTGTGTTAGGTAAAAAAAAAAAAAAAATCATTCTCCTCCCTTTCTGTCGCTACATTCATTAGGTAGCTTTTGGTTCTCTTCTTGAACTGGCTCAATCTATGACTGGCTTTGACATGTGCAGGCAGTCTGTTCCATTCCTTTATTGCTGTACAATAGAAGGTGTTTGAAGCCTGACCACTGACTGTGGGTACTACAAAGTTGTGCTCTCTCCCCCTAGTACTATGACTGCTTTGGTTCCCAGCCTTGACAAAATTGGCAGCAAGATATTCTGGACACTGAGCAATTTTATAAACTTGTTTTACTCTGTCTTCAATATTCAGCATATCCAATTGTTGTAATTCATCCTGGCCTACATGTTCTCTTGGGCCCAGGTCCAGGATGAATCTTATCATTTTGTTCTGTGTGATTTGCAGTTTATCTTTCAGCTTTTTTGTCAAGGCAGAGTACCATGAAGAGCAAGTGTAGTCAATATGACATTGTATAAGGGCTAGACATAGGGTCCTGCGAGCCTCGGTAGGTAGACACTGTGCTTGTCTGTAGAGGAACTTCAGTCTGGCATTCGCTTTCTTTACTACACTGTTCCCTATCAATTCTCCTGACATGCATGGGTCAAAGGGGATTCCCAGATATTTTACTGAGGAAACTGAAGTGATGGGTTCCCCATTACACCGTACATTAAAATTATTTACCCTTCTCAGTTTATATTTCATGCCAAAGAATATGGCTTCTGTTTTCCTGAGATGTAACGATAGTTTGTTGTCTACTAACCATTTGCTGCATGGGCAAAACATTTTGGTTATAAAGATACGTAAGTGTTGCATGTGTCTTATTCATCTGTAATAGTTTATTTGGACATTTTTTTTTTTTTTTTTTTTTTATTAACACATCGGCCGATTCCCACCAAGGCAGGGTGGCCCGAAAAAGAAAAACTTTCATCATCATTCACTCCATCACTGTCTTGCCAGAAGGGTGCTTTACACTACAGTTATAAAACTGCAACATTAACACCCCTCCTTCAGAGTGCCGGCACTGTACTTCCCATCTCCAGAACTCAAGTCCGGCCTGCCGGTTTCCTGAATCCCTTCATAAATGTTACTTTGCTCACACTCCAACAGCACGTCAAGTATTAAAACCATATGCCTCCATTCACTCCTATCAAATACGCTCACACATGCTTGCTGGAAGTCCAAGCCCTCGCACACAAAACTTCCTTTACCCCTCCCTCCAACCTTTCCTAGGCCGACCCCTACCCCGCCTTCCCTCCACTACAGATTTATACACTCTCGAAGTCACTCTGTCTCGTTCCATTCTCTCTACATGTCCAAACCACCTCAACAACCCCTCCTCAGCTCTCTGGACAATCGTTTTGGTAATCCCGCACCTCCTCCTAATTTCCAAACTCCGAATTCTCTGCATTATATTCACACCACACATTGACCTCAGACATGACATCTCCACTGCCTCCAGCCTTCTCCTCGTTGCAACATTCATCACCCATGCTTCACACCCATATAAGAGCGTTGGTATAACTATACTCTCATACATTCCCTCTTTACTTCCATGGACAAGGTTCTTTGTCTCCACAGACTCCGAAGTGCTCCACTCACCCTTTTCCCTCATCAATTCTATGATTCACCTCATCCTTCATAGACCCATCCGCCGACATGTCCACTCCCAAATATCTGAATACATTCACCTCCTCCATACTCTCTCCCTCCAATCTGATATCCAATTTTTCGTCACCTATTCTTTTGTTATCCTCATCACCTTACTCTTTCCTATATTCACTTTCAATTTTCTTCTTTACACACCCTACCAAATTCATCCACCAACCTCTGCAGCTTCTCTTCAGAATCTCCCAAAAGCACAGTGTCATCAGCAAAAGCAACTGTGACAACTCCCACTTTGTATTTGCTTCTTTATCTTTTAGCCCAACACCTCTTGCCAAGACCCTCGCATTCACTTCTCTTACAACCCCATCTATAAATATATTGAACAACCACGGTGACATCACACATCCTTGTCTAAGGCCCACTTTTACTGGGAAATAGTCCCCTTCCCTCCTACACACTCTAACCTGAGCCTCACTATCCTCATAAAAACTCTTCACTGCTTTCAGTAACCTTCCTCCTATTCCATACACCTGCAACATCTGCCACATTGCCCCTATCTACCCTATCATACGCCTTTTCCAAATCCATAAATGCCACAAAACATCTTTACCCTTATTCAAATACTGTTCACCTATATGTTTCACTGTAAACACTTGGTCTACACACCCCTCACCTTTCCTAAAGCCCCTTGTTGATCTGCTATCCTGCTTTCTGTTTTACTCTTAATTCTTTCAATAATAACTCTACCATACACTTTACCAGGTACACTCAACAGACTTATTCCCCTATAATTTTTGCACTCTCTTTTGTCCCCTTTGCCTTTATACAAAGGAACAATACACGCTCTCTGCCAATCCTTAGGTACCTTACCCTCTTCCATACATTTATTAAATAATAGCACCAACCACTCCAAAATTATATCCCCACCTGCTTTTAACATTTCTATCTTTATCCCATCAATCCCAGCTGCCTTACCCCTTTCATTCTACCCACTGCCTCACGAACTTTCCCTACACCCACAACTGGCTCTTCCACACTCCTACAAGATGTTATTCCTCCTTGCCCTACACACGAAATCACAGCTTCCTGTCTTCATCAACATTTAACAAATCCTCAAAATATTCTCTCCATCTTCCCGATACCTCTAACTCTCCATTTAATAACTCTCCTCTCCTATTTTTAACTGTCAAATCCATTTGTTCTCTAGGCTTCCTCAACTTATTAATCTCATTCCAAAACTTTTTCTTATTTTCAACAAAATTTGCTGATAACATCTCACCCACTCTCTCATCTGCTCTCTTTTACATTGCTTCACCACTCTTTTAACCTCTCTTTTCTCTCCATATACTCTTCCCTCCTTGCATCACTTCTACTTTGTAAAAACCTCTCATATGCTAACTTTTTCTCCTTACTACTCTCTTTACATCATCATTCCACCAATCGCTCCTCTTCCCTCCCGCACCCACTCGCCTGTAACCACAAACTTCTGCTGAACACTCTAACACTACATTTTTAAATCTACCCCATACATTTTCGACCCCATTGCCTACACTCTCACTAGCCCATCTATCCTCCAATAGTTGTTTATATCTTACCCTAACTGCCTCCTCTTTTAGTTTATAAACCTTCACCTCTCTTTTACTTACTGATTCTATTTTCCTTGTATCCCATCTACCTTTTACTCCCACTGTAGCTATAACTAAAAAGTGATCTGATATATCTGTAGCCCTCTATAAACATGTACATCCTGAAGTCTACTCAACAGTCTTTTATCTACCAATACATAGTCCAACAAACTACTGTCATTACGCCCTACATCATATCTTGTATACTTATTTATCCTCTTTTTCTTAAAATATGTATTACCTATAACTAAACCCCTTTCTATACAAAGTTCAATCAAAGGGCTCCCATTATCATTTACACCTGGCACCCCAAACTTACCTACTACACCCTCTCTGCATGTTTCTCCCACTTTAGCATTTAGGTCCCCTACCACAATTACTCTCTCATTTGGTTCAAAAGTTCCTATACATTCGCTTAACATCTCCCAAAATCTCTCTCTCTCCTCTACACTCCTCTCTTCTCCAGGTGCATACACGCTTATTATGACCCACTTTTCGCATCCGACCCTTATTTTAATCCACATAATCCTTGAATTTACACATTTATATTCCCTCTTTTCCTTCCATAAATGATCCTTCAACATTATTGCTACCCCTTCCTTAGCTCTAACTCTCTCAGATACTCCTGACTTAATCCCATTTATTTCTCCCCACTGAAACTCGCCTACCCCCTTCAGCTTTGTTTCGCTTAGGGCCAGGACATCCAACTTCTTTTCATTCATAACATCGGCAATCATCTCTTTCTTATTTGGACATGATACAAAGAATTACAATGGGTTATGAGATGAGGGCATTTTGGGCACACTTGAAATTACTAACTTAAAACTAAATGGTAAGAATTTTAGTAAATAGTTTACAATATGAGTATAGTTGAGTATTTAAGGTATGAAATTTGAACATAGTTTAGACATGACATTTTTGAAACATAGTTTTATACTTTTGTCTTATTTATAAAATTAATTAAATCAGATTAAACAAATTAAATCAGTAATTTGTGTTGCAATAACAAATTATATGGTCATTAGATGAGTTACAAGGAGCACAAGGGTACATAAGGATACATGAGGTATAAGTTTCAACATTTGTACTAGATTATATTTGATAAACTATTTTTCTTTGAGCAATTAAGTATGGGGTTTTGAGGCTAAATGGTAAGAATTATAGTAGACAGTTTACAATATAAGTATAGTTGAGTATTTAAGCTATGAAATTTGAACATAATTTGAGCATGACATTTTTTAAACAATAGTTTTATAATTTTGGATCATTTACAGTTTTATGTCTACATAATAGAATTATTAAATCAGATTAAACAAATTAAATCAATAATTTGTTTTGCAATAACAGTTTATTTGGTCATTAGATGAGTTACAAGGAGCACAAGGGTACTTGTGGATGGATTTCTTTATATTAGGTGGTTTATACATTATAAGATATAACATGGCATATACATTATGAGGTATAAGTTTCAACATTTGTACTAGATTATGTTTGATAAATTATTTTTCTTTGAGCAGTTTTGTAAGGGGTTTTGAGGCTAGGGGAGTAACACAGTGAATAATGTTATTTTGAGGCATACTATTAAGATATGCCTCTGAAATGCAAAATGAGCCCAAATTTAGGGGCAGTACTTGAGCAGTAATTTCCTTGTATTTTTGTTCTTACATTTCAAAGTCTATTTTTTCCAAGAATTATATCTCAATTTATATAATGAAAGTCTATAGACAAACATGAGTCACTTTACTGAGACCAATTGTATTTTTCTTCACCATATAACCTCATAACTCATATATTTTCCTTTTTTCCATTATCTTATAATTTACATACATTTTTTAAAAACTATCCCTTCATAACTACTAATAATGCATGCATACCTCAACCTGTACATTTTAATAGTCTGAATTATTTACCATACCGTTCCATAACCACCTTTGGCAAATTCTCTAAGACTTGGAGACAAATGGTATATAATACTGACACGATGGAAAAAAAAAGACAAATACGTACAGTATAATGCAATCCTTTATTAACAATGCTTCGCCCACACAGTGAGCAAAACATTGTCGATAAAGGATTGCATTATACTGCATTTGTGTTATTTTCTCTAAGGCTTACCTTAACCTTCACTCTTGATTCATGAATTTCCTCTTCTGGATGTGTGGTAGAGAATGGCTGGTACCCAGATGGAGCTTTATCAGCTGCTGATAACTTTCGTTCCAGTCCCTATCAAAATATATGCACATAAAAAGTGATGGTATTATTGCAGTAGTATTATATTTCTGGGAAAGCGTGAAACAAGTAATGCTCATGTAATGACTGGAAAATGGGAGGTATTTAGGTTTATCCCAAGGAAGCAGTGGATATCTCCAATTTCTTGAAACAAGTTCCCTTTATCAACATTAAGGCACCTCCCCGAGTGAACAAAGTGATGTAAATGTAAGTACAGTGGTACCTCGACTTACGATATTTTTTCATTCCAGAATGCTGTTCAAGTGCCATTACCAAACGAATTTATCTCCTTAAGAAATGTTGTAAAATAGACTAGTCCTTTTAGACCCCCAAAATTACACTTACAAAAGCATTTAAAAAAATAAACTTACATAAAAGGGTGTGTTTGGGGACCATCGTAAGTCGAGGTACCACTGTACTGCTTTTTCCATGTCTTTAATGGTATTCCTCCCTTCATACCATCATCTACAGTTCTATACTATTTTTATAAAATCTTGTCACTTTCTGTACATTAAATATCATAAATAGTGTAAATGCAACCATGATTTTTTTTTCTGTACTAAAAAGCAAAAATGTCATCAGATCATATACACTGTAAATGAAACTGTGAGAAATGGTTATGCTACACTGGCTGACTATAAAACAGCTTTCAAATATATGGATAGAGATATGCAACTGCTGTGTGGTGTCCACACAAAAAAAAACATTGATCAGATAAAAAAAAAAGTCCAAAGAACTTCAAAACACAATATATCCCTGAACTAAAAAAAAAAAAAAAAAAAAAAAAAATATGAGGAAAGGCTGAAAGCACAAAATATCCATGCTGTGCAACAGGAGAATCAGAAACTATGAAAGAAGTACATATTTAGATCCTTCAACAGGAATATGAGGACACAAAATAAAATAAGAAAAACAAAGTTGAAGGGAAACTAGAAATTTTTTCTTTACAAAATAGAGGTAGAAATTAATAAATTGAAAAAAAAAAAAAGGTAATATACAAGTGCTACAACCAGTGCTTCACTTTACAGTGTTTCGCTAATACAGCAGTTTTAAATTATACTCATTCTTCATTTATTCAGGCTACCTACAATAAATATACTATTCACTACTCACTATAAGCTAAGTACGAAAATATTTTAAGGTAAGTAATATGTGTACTGTATATGCAGTATTATTTACTACGTATTTCACACTTAATATATGATAGAGTTAACATGTTATCAGGCTTTTATATGCATTTGAAAGTGAAAAAAGGCATGTTTCACTTTACAGTGATAGTTCAAAGCCTAACCTGCTGTATAAGCAGGACCCTCCTGTACTGTATGAAACTCTGCTCTTGTAGCTACAAATGTGTGTAAGTAATTACAAATAATTATCATAAATCATTCATCTTCTAATAGTTTCATTGATTCAGATTCTTTCAAGGCTAAATATTTAAGTGATTAATTATTCAGTCATCTGCTATCTTGGAAACTTCTCGTGTTATATGTATTTAAAAAGGTTTAATAAAGAAAGCACTTGATGGAAGTTCATGTGCATGGTAAAATTTCTTGATATTTAGTCAAACAAGTTCACTTGTTTAGGACCTAGAAAAGCATACTCTTGGGCATAATGCACCAATAACTTGGCTAATTGCTAAAAATAATAAAGGATAAGTGAATTAAATTAGCAACATTATATAATAATGTACTTGTTAATCATCATGTTATTAGGACTTCCTATGCCATGAAGACAAAGTTTATTTACCATTGATCGTTTAAAAGTGGTCTTCTCAGTAGCTGCCTGTGGTCTTTCAGGTACTTTAATAGCTCCAGATTTTATTAGTTTCTTTGCCATTTCTTTTGCATCCTTTGCCTCCATTGGTCGCTTCAGTGGAACAAGTGGTTCGGGTTCTTGCTTTGGTGCTTTCAGAGCATGCAATGCTTTTTTCTGGAAATGTACGATGAATAAAAAAAAAAGAAAAATCTTAAAACATTAAAAACATTAATGAAACATCAATAAATTATTAAAATATTAATCTACCGTAATATTTGGCACAAGAAATGGTTAAATTTTTCCGTGACTGAACTACACCATCATCAATTTCATCTAAAACAAAGAGTGATCCTCAGTGGAATGAGGATGGGGGGTAAACTGTAGACACAAAAAAACTTTTATTATTTTGGCTGTGCTGAAAAAGAAATTAAATCAAGATCAGAACAAGAGAAAGAGGAAGAAAAATCACATTATTGAGATTACAAAGCACTTAACAAATTTCAGTTTTCAAGACCATATAACAGGATATAGGAGAATTAGAAAATGTGAAAAAGATAAAAGCAGGCCACCGATAATAACATTTACACAGGATAAGCAAAGGAAGAATTGCTGAATAAAGCCAGTGACGAAGAGTTTGAAAGCTACAAGGACATATCAATTAGACAATTTTTTCAAGAGGACATGGTAAAAAAAAAAAGGAATTTACTGTAAACACAATAGTTGTAATGTCTTCTTAAAAAAGAAAATAACTTGAGCCCCTAAATTCAATATTAACCAATATGACTGCTGACAACTTTAGGGAAACAGACACGAATGAATTCATATAGAACACCTTTGTTGAAGACGTTTCATTCCTTGATATCAGCTAGGCCTGTATACCTTGTATATGTACTTGTAGAAATAAAAGATTATTGTTATTATAAGTGATCAAAGTTCAACAACTGAAACATCTTCAATAAGCGAAATCATTTTATGTTCATTTCCACCAGACTGACATATGTAGAAATAATCTCAAGTCCGTTTAATTTTTATCCTGACCTTTCTTCGTAACTTTTGATATTTAGCCTGTAGCATCTGTTCTTCTTCAGTAAGATTACTTGGAAAATGTAAGTACACCATTATGAAGTGGTGTTTTTTGCCGTAGCTGTATCAGTAGTTTAATTAATCTTGAGCTGTTCCCAATAACTTATCACCGTGACTGGCATTAATAGTGTTCCAGCTGTGCCTTAGCAGGCTTTTTTAATGAAATTTCGTAAGATTATTTTCACGATTTTCTTCTCTTAAGATACGGGCAGTTTACTCAGCTTGTTGCTGTTGGGTTTGTAAGGGCCACTTACAGCTTACGCTATATCGAGCCCTGCTTCCTGGTGTAATAATAATAAGTAATACACACAACCCGCACATAGAAGTTACGACGACGTTTGGGTCCGACTTGGACCATTTACAAAGTCAGACTAACACAAAGAAAAGGTAGAAGGGGTATTTATAGGCCAGCAGACAGGGGAGGGCACAAGAAAGTGGTGGAGTAATAGTGGAAGTAGTAGTGGAGTCAGTCAATTCTAGGAAAGACGAGCACTGCAATAAAGCTGGCGGCCCGCATAGGGTAAGAACAAGAACACAGAGGGGGAAAAATTATGAAAATAAAATAAAGAAGGAGAAATACAGAGAAGGGGGAAGAGATAGAAGGGGAAGGAATCAGGTTAAGTCACGGGTGTTCTGAAGTTTGGAGCATTTAACAATGTAATGGGAGAAGAAAGCATCTACAGAGACAAAGCCAGGGCTAAGATTCATACATTCTTTTGATTAGTAAGTAATTAAGTAAGTTTATTCAGGTATACACAAATACATTTACATACATTATCATACATAGCAGCATATGTGTAGAGAACCTAGGATAACCCAAAAAAGTCAGACAGAGTGACTTATTTCCATTGGGGTCCCTTAATAAGAACATAAGAAAGGAGGAACACTGCAGCAGGCCTGTTGGCCCATACTAGGCAAGTCCTTCACATTCCATCCCACTAACAAGATATTTGTTCATTCCAATCTTAAATGCTACCCAAGAAATAAACTTTGATAATTCTACTTACTCATGTGCAACTCCCACTCAAATCCAACCCCTCTCACTCATGAATTTATCCAACCTAAATTTGAAACTACCCAAGGTCCTTGCTTCAATAACCCTACTAGACAGACTGTTCCACTCATCAACTACCATATTTCCAAACCAATACTTTCCTATATCCTTTCTAAATCTAAACTTATCTAATTTGAATCCATTATTGCGGGTTCTCTCTTGGAGAGAGATTCTCAAGACCTTATTTATATCCCCTTTGTTAATACCCATTTTCCACTTGTATACCTTGATCATGTCAGCCCTCATTCTTCGTCTTACAAGTGAATGTAATTTTAGGGTCCTCTGGACTTCTGTTGCTTACACTTCTTGATATAAATCCCAGTAATCTGTTTGCCTTATTACGTACGCTTAGGCATTGCTGTCTTGGTTTAAGGTTGCTGCTTACCATAACCCCGAAGTCCTTTTCGCAATCTGTATGGCTAAGTTCTACGTTATTCAACTTATAAGTGCTTGGGTTATGGACACTCCCGAGCTTCAGAACCTTGCATTTATCTACATTGAACTGCATCTGCCACTTAGTCTTAGTAGGTTAGTCTATTTCAGACCCCCAAAAATACACTTCCACAAGCACTTACAATATTATACTTACATAATTGTAGGATTTCCGGGGTGTTCGTTACTCGGGGGTCCACTGTAATAGATTTGTGATCACTAGCTCCAAGCTCTTCAGTGATCTCCAGATTATTTACAAGGGTTTCTTTATTTGACAAGACTAGGTCGAGCAAATTATTACCTCTGGTAGGCTCCGTCACACACTGCTTCAGAAAACAGTCCTGAACTACTTCCATAAAGTCACTGGACTCCAGATTACCGGTCAAAGAAGTCCAGTCAATTTGACTAAAGTTAAAATCCCCTACCCTTGTACTGGGTAGAGTATCCCTCCCTTCCACTTTGTTCTCAGAACAGCCTGAATTCTTCATGACATGGATTCAACAAAGTGCTGGA
Source organism: Cherax destructor (assembly GCA_009830355.1). Taxonomy (NCBI): domain Eukaryota; kingdom Metazoa; phylum Arthropoda; class Malacostraca; order Decapoda; family Parastacidae; genus Cherax; species Cherax destructor. The sequence goes on from WNWK01002946.1 coordinate 155,226, forward strand.
AACATTCCTTAAGGGATCCTGGTTCTTGTTGATTGTCTGCGCATTCATGCTGCAAATCACCTGTTCCAACACTTCCCGAAGGCTTATGATAAATTCCGACCCTAACATCTGCATATTGCAGCAGAAATCGCGATTCATCAGTCCAGGCGATGATTTCCTAATCTTCTACTGTCCAATTTTGGTGAGACTGCCCATTGTAGCCTCAGTTTCCTGTTCTTAGCTGACTGAAGTGGAACCTGGTATGGTCTTCTGCTGCTATAGGTTATATCACATAGCTGCTTCACTCCTATCATGATACTGATTTCTATAATGAAATAACTGTAATAATATATGTTATTGTGATGCAACTATGCCAAGTGGGGTCTAATGAAGATCCATTGTGACCTCTGTAATCCTTTTTTTTTGGACTACCACTGAAAGGATGATCATGGGGTGCATAATAAGCTAGCCAATCATGTGGCACAACTAAAATTAACCTCCTAGTAAGAGGCTTCAATCCAAAACCATAGTAGTATATTAACAAGGCAAAACTAATAAGAAATAATAATAATAATTATATTCATGGGGAAGAGCTAAACCAGCAGAGGTCATACACCAGGAGAATTGGGAGTCAAGCAGATTCAATCCATGGTAGATGGCAAGTCAAATTCCTATCAAGAGCCCTTCACCAGCATCAAGGAACCTCCCCTGAGAGGACATTAGCAATACCTGTTCCTTTGCCAGCTCCCTTGGTAAAGGAGTTCATCTGACAGTGCCAGTTTTGTTATTGTTCATATGGCTATGAGTTTCCAAAGCCTTTATCTGAAACTGTCTGTTATTTCCCTATGGCTCTTTCCTTTATAGGGCAGTCCCACTTAACCTTTCAATTGTCATAATGCCATAATGACAGTGCATTTCGGTCCAAATTATAATAATCATGGGGGAAGCACTTTTTTCATAGTACAGTGGTCCCTCGGTTTTCGTGCATCTCCAAACTTGAACATTTATGTAAGTGTATTTTCGTAAGTGCTGTTGCAAGTGTATTTTTGGGGGTCTGAGATAGACTAACCTACGTGACATTATTTCTTAAGGAAGTAAATTCGTTCGGTAATGGCACTTGAGCAGCATTGTGGAACGAATTTTTGGCGAAAACCGAGGGACCACTGTACAGTGGTACCTCGAGTTACGATGGTCCCCAAAATCGCCCTTTTATGTAAGTTTATTTTTTTAAATGCTTTTGTAGGTATATTTTTGGGGGTGTAAAAGGACTAGTCTATTTTACATTATTCCTTATGGGGATAAATTCGTTTGGTAATGGCACTTGAACAGCATTCTCGAACGAAAAAATATCGTAACTCGAGGTACCACTGTACAGTGGAACCCCGGTTAACGAACACCCCGGAAATCGTGCAATTATGTAAGTATAATATTGTAAGTGCTTGTGGAAGTGTATTTTTGGGGGTCTGAAATAGACTAACCTAAATGACATTTTTTCTTAAGGAAGTAAATTCGTTCGGTAATGGCACTTGAGCAGGCTTCTGCAATGAATTTTTTTCGTTAACCGGGGTTCTAAACAGATAAGGGTCATACAGCATCTTGGGGAATGTGAAGCAGGTTTGATTAAAGACAGGGTAGCTCCAATTCCTCGGATCAAGAGCCCTTCACTGGCATTAAGGCACCTACCTAGAAAGGATGGGAAATGGCTAAACCCATAAGGGTCATACAGCGTCTGGGGAATAGGATCCAAGAAAAGGAAGAACAAGTGCAATTCCTTTGATCAAGAGCTCACCTGCATCTAGAAACATCCCTGGATGGGATTATAATAATCATGAAAGCACTAAACCTGTAGGAGTTATATAGAGAATGGGAGGCAATCAGATTCGATCCAAGGGAGAATAGGGTAATTTCCTTTGATAAAAAGCCTCTTATCAGCATCAAGGCACCAAGGAAGAGGTCTAATATCTTGGCTCAAAAGTTCCTCAGCAGAATCAAGGTGTGTACCTTTTCTTCAAGGAATTTCAGCCCAAAGTAATACAGTGGTACCCCGGTTTACGATGGTCCCCAAACTCACCCTTTTATGTAAGTTTATTTTTTTAAATGCTTTTGTAAGTGTAATTTTGGGGGTCTAAAAGGACTAGTCTATTTTACAACTTTTCTTAAGGAGATAAATTCGTTTGGTAATGGCACTTGAACAGCATTCTGGAATGAAAAAATATCGTAAACCGGGGTACCACTGTACTGTACAGTACACCACTAATAATGATTAAGTTACATTAAGAATCATCCCAAATACGTACAGTACACTGTACCTATAGTGGCTGTCAGTTTCAAAGCTGGTGTTTCTTAATGGGGATGAAGGTTGAGTATTGTTGGGCTGTGTGGGAATAAAATTGCCAATTTTAACGAACAAATTTGGATGTTGGTTTATGTGCTATAGCTTGAATAGTATTACTATTATATTTATGGGAAATGTTAAGCTCATAAGGGTCATACAGGGTCTTGGGAATGGGGGTATAAGTAAGCTTGATACAAAGAAGGGTAGGACAAGTCCAATTTCTTAGATCAAGGACCCTAATCAGCATCCAGGAACCTTCCTTGATAAGTTTTTGCTGTATTATTACATTCATGGGGCAAGTGCTGAACTCATAAGGGGTGTAGTTTCTGATCAGCTTAAAGCTTTCAATGATGGTATATCCTGCATAAAGGAAGGTTTAGATTCGCAGTGGACTGTTTGTACCAATTTTGTTTAAAATATACTATTTTATTTGTTTCTGTTTAATAACTTTAAAGCCTTTTCTGAATCCCTACAAAACCTTCATTTCATGTAGCTAACCCTGAGGAAGATTCAAAATAGTTTTGGGCTACAAAATTTGCCAATTTATAACAATTATGATTGTCATCAAACTTTCAGAGTTGGTGTATTTTCTTAAAAGGTTCAGCTGGGTTTAACTGCAAATTTGATAATTGTATTTAAAATGTGATATTGGTTTCCACAGAATAAATTGAGAATGTTTAAATTGAGGAAACCCATTGTGTAAAAAGAGACTGCATTGATCTCCTGAGTTCTTCAGCAGTGAGAATGCTGCTTCTTATTGCATTCAAGCTTTCAATACTTGGCCATCTTACCTTAAGAGACATTCAGATTTTTACTGGGCTTTGTAAATGCTTATTTGCCTTTTTATTTTAAACTGTGGTATCATACTTACAGCACCCTTCTGAAGCACATTATATTTTGTGTAGTTTTTGTTAGCCATTTAAGATTGCATATTATATTCATGGAAAGTGCTAACCATCCATTTAGATATTAATTTTATCTTACCTCTACAATGAATTCAGAAAATTTAGTCTAATTCAATCATTTAATTATACCATTTAAAATGCTGTATGACAAAAAATATGGAAAGTCCCACATTTCAAGTTACTATATTTATGGAAAGTAGAGATACATTAATTATGGAAAGAAAGATACAGGGCAAAGGAAGAAATTGAGGCCCATATTTCAGAAAACTGCCTCTACCAAGAAAAAGCATCAGAAACTTAAACTGAGACCATAGGAGACATTTGCTGGGTTACAGGATGTTTAACCTACTGTACTTTGGTGTACTTCTGCTTATTTATTATTATTTTGGTGTCCAGAAAAAGAATACCCTTCCCTCTTCTCCCCATTCCTGAAACACATGAAAAATTTGTCCTTAAATCATACATTGGAGCTACACTACTTAATTACTATATAAACTTTTGTTTAGAAACATCCACAAGCAATAAAGAATAAAGTCAATACTATGGCTGGAAACATTAACTGTCCCACAAATTGGAAATGAAACAAGATGACACTTTAGTTCATCCTAGACTAATATTAAGTCAGGAGTGCTTGAAAGCTTCATTCAAGTGGCAATCTCAAACTACAAGACAGAAACCAGTGTGGTACAAAAAAATTGCAACCCCATTAGATTATTATAATCCCAAAAAAGCATATAGAAAACTCATAAAGCACCCTGCTTCAATGGGTAGGTACTGTGTAGAACTACTGTTAATATGTTACAATGCTAGTTATTTGAAAATCCTTGTATGTGAATGCAACAGAAAACATATTAATAAAATTGCAAGTTCTACACAGCAAAAGGAACCTTTAAACAATGAAAATTGCATACATTTTATTCTTTACTAGTTCCATAATAGTATTCAAAACACTAGATTACTTTTTTTTCTTTCCCTTGCCCTGCTTTCCTTGTTGCTGCTGAGAATCCTGGTTATGCTTAGGGTTTGTTCTTGTTTTCAGTTGGGGAATCTTCTCTGCAGTGAAGAACATGACATCCTCACGAGATCTGAAATATACAATATTTAATGTAACTAAATAATAAAAAGCTTAAAATACAGTATTAAACTTCATCAGTGAATGTGGTATTCTATGCTTTGTGTTAGTTGAGTACTTTACTGTATAACCATATTCCTATTCCCACTCCCATGTAAAAATTGAACTAGCTCAATAATTAAACAGTACCTGAATCTGGTATTTATAGGTTCTCCAGTCTGATTCTTCAGTTGAACACGCACTCTGCCCCAATATATAGGTTCTTTGCTCTTTTCACGGCAGTAAATCTTGCGCTCACCCAGTACCTAAAAACAAGGGTAAACAGGTTCACTCAACTGTTCAAGTTTAGTGGGTGTACACAGTATATGAATATATAATTACAGTGGTCCCTCGGTTTTCGCCGAAAATTCGTTCCAGAAGGCTGCTCAAGTGCCATTACCGAACGAATTTACTTCCTTAAGAAATAATGTCAAGTAGGTTAGTCTATTTCAGACCCCCAAAAATACACTTGCAACAGCACTTACGAAAATACACTTACATAAATGTTCGAGTTTGGAGATGCACGAAAACCGAGGGACCACTGTAAATATTTCAAGCAACATATAATTTTTTTTCAACAATGACCAGTGCCCACCAAGGTATATTTATTTAAATTTTATATTTTTAAAATTCCATTAGAAATGTAGGATATTATGTACACAATTTTTTTTTTTTTTTTTACATTCTGCATTGGATAGCATATAAATAACGGGTACATCAAATTTCTGCACAAGATATCCTGTATTTGCAGTGAAATTTATACGTATATCCTTTCTTTTTTACTTGCCACAATAATCTAAACATGTAACAATTACAACTAAGCTTTAAAATTTTGAACACACTACATTCCCAGAAAAATATAAAAAATTCATTACAATAAATAGAAATTTAATTTTTAATTACTCAAACCCAGTTTACTACTTTAAGGAGTAAATATAGCTTACCTGAAGGCCTGATGTAGAGAGCACATCTAGCATCTCCTTGCATGTGGGTGCTGATACTGCCTATAAAAGCAATGATGTACTGTACATTAATACATTTACAGTCAGTTTTGTACAAAAACTTTTTCTTACCACCCACAGTGTCATAAATATTGTATGCACATGCACACAGTATGTGTGCATGTAAATAAATACTGTATACACATGCATCACAGAAAATGAGACTGCTCACCATAACCTATTGTTTTAAACATATAATATAGAAATAAGTAAGTGTTCCATGCCACAAAGCTTATGTTGAATAAGTTTCCAAATACAGTGGACCCTCGCTATTCGAACATTCTTCATTCCAGAATGCTGTTCAAGTGCTGTTACCAAACAAATTTATTCCCATAAGGAATGATGTAAATTAGATTAGTCTATTTCAGACCACCAAAAATACACTTATAAAAGCACTTACAATAATAAACTTACATAAAAGGGCGAGTTTGGAGTTTTCGAACAGCGAGGGTCCACTGTATTCTCTATCAGATCTAAAGTCCAGTGAGTTTCCAGGTCAGTCATTTAAGTATTGAAAAATCATAATAACTCAGTCAATTCTTTATGATTTTGGCAGTATGGAAAAGGGAACTATTTTTCATACAAACGTTGCCCTGGCACTTCTTGAATTTGTCAGGCAAATAGTCTACTAAAAGCATACTCATGGGCATGCATATTTATGATCCTACTGTATAATAAACTTATCATGATGGTTCCTAAAATAGTTATTATATAATGATCATGATATCATTATCATTATATTATTATTTTTATTATATATGAATATAGCAAAAAAACATAATTTATTCTTTTTAAATTTGCAGTGAATTAGTGAAGGTACTACTGAGGTATTTAGAAATATGATTCCTAATTAAAATGGTGGCATATATTTTTTCCTACTTGCACTTTACCTAGAACACAACTTGAAAAAATTGATAAAAAAAAATCAAATAATCTAGTACTTTACATGTTTCCAAAATTATGATCTAAATAGACAATGTCTGTTTACAACTAATCCACAAACTGGAGATAAATCTTTAGTTGATGTTTCAGTCCATCCCAGCTAATTATCAATTCACAACTGAGAGAGAAAAGGTGAATAAGATTAGGTGAACGGTTATTAGATAATTAAGGTAAGATGAGGATATGCACAGCACTGGTTTCTTGCTAAATGACTATTTTACAAATTTACAGGCCTCCTTATTAGGGGTTTCAATTAACCAACATTTTTAGCGATGACTATCCCACAAATAGATTAGATTATTTACAGGTTTCTGGCAGTGCCCATTTTTCTCAGGCTTGATACATTATCTCTACATCGAAAATTAAATACAAGATTTCATATTATGCTTAATGAGTTTTCCATGCCAAGTATTTCAATTTTCTAGTCATTGCTTATTATAAATGTCAATGTTAAATAAAATAGCATGATACACTACAGAAAAGTGATCTCTGAAATATAAAAGGAGCCAAAATCTGAAACAAAATTATGCAGACAATTTTGTATTACAGTATTCATATTCTTATTTCTGTGGAATCTCTGATAACATAACCCATACAAATTTTTTGGGACAACTGTAGTATATGATATTATTACGTACATTCTTGGGAAGAGCGTTAAACCCATAAGGGTCATATAATGCATGGGAAAACTGAAAGGCAATCAGGTTCAATCCAAGGAAAGGATCAAGAGCTCCTTACCAGCATCAAGGTACAGTGGTACCCCGACTTACGATGGTCCCCAAACACACCCTTTTATGTAAGTTTATTTTTTTAAATGTTTTTGTAAGTGTAATTTTGGGGGTCTAAAAGGACTAGTCTATTTTACATCATTTCTTATGGAGATAAATTCGTTTGGTAATGGCACTTGAACAGCATTCTGGAATGAAAAAATATCGTAAGTCGGGGTACCACTGTACTTCCTTTAAAGGACATAATTTCATATACAGTAGGCCCTCATTTAGCACGGTAGTTACGTTCCTGAAAACGTCGTGTTAGCTAAAATCGTGTTAGATAATTAAAAGAACTTATGGGAAAAATAGGGTTACGTTCCTGAGAGTCCCCAAAAAGCCAAACAAGTTTTTTTTCGACCAACAGATCTTACAAATATAAAAGAGAATATGTAATTGTAGTTCATTATCGTGATGTATTATGTTGTTTTTACTGCTTAAGACTACAAATGTAACAGAAATAATAGTATTTACCTTAAATTGTGGGTGCTGATGTTTGTGGATGATTGTGAAGAGAGTGGAGAGTTATGCTGTGGCCCTACTGGGCTGAGGTGGATAGTAGAGATTCTGGAACTGAAGTCGATGGTTGTACTGAGTGTCTCTAACTTTAATAAAGTCATTCAGTAAGTCAGTCCATTCAGTAAGTCAGTTAAGTCATTCAGTATCATTCAGTAAGTCAGTCAGTCAAGTCATTCAGTAAGTCAGTCAGTAAGTCAGTCAGCCAAGTCATTCATTAAGTCAGTCAGTCAAGTCATTCATTAAGTCAGTCAAGTCAGTCAGTCAAGTCATTCAGTAAGTCAGTCAGTCAAGTCATTCATTAAGTCAGTCAGTCAAGTCATTCATTAAGTCAGTCAGTCAAGTCATTCAGTAAGTCAGTCAAGTCATTCAGTAAGTCAGTCAAGACATTCAGGAAGTCAGTCAAGACATTCAGGAAGTCAGTCAAGACATTCAGTAAGTCAGTCAGGACATTCAGTAAGTCAGTCAAGTCATTCAGTAAGTCAGTCAGTCAAGTCATTCAGTAAGTCAGTCAAGTCATTCAGTAAGTCAGTCAGTCAAGTCATTCAGTAAGTCAGTCAGTCAAGTCATTCAGTAAGTCAGTCAGTCAAGTCATTCTCAGTAAGTCAGTCAGTCAAGTCATTCAGTAAGTCAGTCAGTCAAGTCATTCAGTAAGTCAGCGTCAGTCAAGTCATTCAGTAAGTCAGTCAGTCAAGTCATTCAGTAAGTCAGTCAGTCAGTCAAGTCATTCAGTAAGTCAGCATCAGTCAAGTCATTCAGTAAGTCAGTCAGTCAAGTCATTCAGTAAGTCAGTCAGTCAAGTCATTCAGTAAGTCAGTCAGCGTCAGTCAAGTCATCAGTAAGTCAGTCAGTCAAGTCATTCAGTAACGTCAGTAGTCAGTCAGTCAAGTCATTCAGTAAGTCAGTCAGTCAAGTCATTCAGTAAGTCAGTCAGTCAAGTCATTCAGTAAGTCAGTCAGTCAAGTCATTCAGTAAGTCAGTCAGTCAAGTCATTCAGTAAGTCAGTCAGTCAAGTCATTCAGTAAGTCAGTCAGTCAAGTCATTCAGTAAGTCAGTCAGTCAAGTCATTCAGTAAGTCAGTCAGTCAAGTCATTCAGTAAGTCAGTCAGTCAAGTCATTCAGTAAGTCAGTCAGTCAAGTCATTCAGTAAGTCAGTCAGTCAAGTCATTCAGTAAGTCAGTCAGTCAAGTCATTCAGTAAGTCAGTCAGTCAAGTCATTCAGTAAGTCAGTCAGTCAAGTCATTCAGTAAGTCAGTCAGTCAAGTCATTCAGTAAGTCAGTCAGTCAAGTCATTCAGTAAGTCAGTCAGTCAAGTCATTCAGTAAGTCAGTCAGTCAAGTCATTCAGTAAGTCAGTCAGTCAAGTCATTCAGTAAGTCAGTCAGTCAAGTCATTCAGTAAGTCAGTCAGTCAAGTCATTCAGTAAGTCAGTCAGTCAAGTCATTCAGTAAGTCAGTCAGTCAAGTCAGTCAGTAAGTCAGTCAGTCAAGTCATTCAGTAAGTCAGTCAGTCAAGTCATTCAGTAAGTCAGTCAGTCAAGTCATTCAGTAAGTCAGTCAGTCAAGTCATTCAGTAAGTCAGTCAGTCAAGTCATTCAGTAAGTCAGTCAAGTCATTCAGTAAGTCAGTCAAGGCATTCAGTAAGTCAGTCAAGACATTCAGTAAAGACATTCAGTAATTCAGTTAAGACATTCAGTAAGTCAGTCAGTCAAGTCATTCAGTAAGTCAGTTGGTCAAGTCATTCAGTAAGTCAGTCGGTCAAGTCATTCATTAAGTCAGTCGGTCAAGTCATTCATTAAGTCAGTCAGTCAAGTCATTCAGTAAGTCAGTCAGTCAAGTCATTCAGTAAGTCAGTCAAGTCATTCAGTAAGTCAGTCAAGTCATTCAGTAAGTCAGTCAAGTCATTCAGTAAGTCAGTCAAGTCATTAAGTAAGTCAGTCAAAACATTCAGTAAGTCAGTCAAGACATTCAGTAAGTCAGTCAGGACATTCAGTAAGTCAGTCAGTCAAGTCATTCAGTCAGTCAGTCAAGTCATTCAGTAAGTCAGTCCAGTCAGTCAGTAAGTTAGTCACACAAACTTATGTTTACATCTTTTTATGTGTACAAAGTAACACTTCATTACAGCCACAGATTATGTCTTGTCTAATAGACTTAATAAATGCTTATAGCTTTTCTTGCCACTTTGAGCAACACTGGTATGCCTACTGGGTGACATGATTGCTTGGCAGATACAAGATACAGTAATTTAAAGATCAAAACACAATGCACTCTCTTATTCTTGACAAACAGCTGGCTTGACGTGTATGGAATACGACTTTGGGTTATCCTAGGTTCTCTAGGATAACACTTTGGGTTATCCTAGGTTCTCTAGGATAACACTTTGGGTTATCCTAGGTTCTCTAGGATAACACTTTGGGTTATCCTAGGTTCTCTAGGATAACACTTTGGGTTATCCTAGGTTCTCTAGGATAACACTTTGGGTTATCCTAGGTTCTCTACACATATGCTGCTATGTATGATAATCAATGTAACTATCTCTATACCTGAATAAACTTAGTTTGTGGGAAGGAAAAACAAATTCCCTTTTCCTCAAAGCATGAGGATTCTTAGAGCGGTAAATAAACATGGGCTTACACTTGAAATCACCTGATGCATTACCGCAAAGGAGCAAGGTGAAGCGATCCTTTGCTGTCTTGAAGCCTGGTGCACTTTTCTCTTGCTGACTGATATAAGTTCATGTTGGCATTTTCTTCCAGAAAACACTTGTCTTGTCAGCATTAAACACTTCTTGTGGATCATAGCCACCCTCAGTAGGACCCCCACTGACTCAGTGGTTTAACCTACTGCAGGCGACCGCACGCTCAAAATTTTTCCCCTCCAGCGAATCGCGTAATATAAGGTTTACGTCGTGTTAGATAAAAATGTGCCGCAATTCTTCAATCGCGTAATACCCAAAACGCGCAACATAAAGTAGTGCTAAATGAGGGTCTACTGTACAGTGGACCCCCGGTGTTCGTCCTGCTCAAAACACGCCCTTTTATGTAAGTGTATTTTTTTAAATGCTTTTATAAGTGTAGTTTTGGGAATCTAAAAGGACTAGTCTACTTTACATTATTTCTTAAGGGAATAAATTCGGTTGGTAATAGCACTTGAACAGCATTCTGTTACGAAAAATGGACGAACACCGGGGGTCCACTGTAATGACTTCCCCCTTTTTAAAATCTCTTGTCATCAAGTAAGGAGGATGTTTATGCAGTAATATCTTTCTCTTATTTATAATATGTGTAAGGGGTATCTGAAATCAGGCACCTCCTTTTATTCAACCAAAAAAATTCAAAATTAGACTTTCTAAATTTAAACCAATTTTTTTTTTTACTTTTAAGAAAATCCCAATTTAAAAAAATGACTCGTTTGTAAAATTCCAAATTAGAAATTTTCCAAAATAACATTTTATTTTTCATTCCTATTAAGAACATTTTTGATTTGTAAATACAGTATGTACTCAAAATAAAAATATATTTTCTGAATTTTGGAAAGTTTTGAGGACTATGCCAAAATAAAAGATATATTACTGTTACATTAACAAGGTACTGTTCACTCAGAGTGACTATTTCTCACCTTCTCCTTAGGAATTCTTCGACCTTCAGCACGGGATTTGTCTTTGTTAATATATGCTGGATACAAACAGATCCATCTGTGAAATTAATGAAAATTTGCTTCAGTACTATTTAGTGGACACCATATTCCAGTCTTATGAGGACATAGCTTAAGCACCATAGGCTGTTCTTCCTCTAATACGGAAGAGATATATCATCCAAAAAATATTTACAAGTAAAGTTTTTAAATTTAATAATGAGGTGTGATAAAATAGCATAAGTCTAAGTTTTCTGTAAATTTTCATGATGCAGCACTGCATAACAGTAGTATTCAGTAGTTATTTTAAAAATCTGTAAAACTACAGCTGTTCTATCTCCCCCTCCCTAAGTGTTTTAGGTATTTCACACAAAATGTATAATTTTATTACAGTGATTGACCCCTGTGGTTTAGTGCTTCTTTTTGATTATAATATTATAATAATAATAATAATAATAATATTACAATGATTTGAAGGGCACACAGATGTTATGGGCAGACATAAATACAGGTAGTACATTTTGTGCAGATGATTAAATCAGGATAACCAAATGAAGTCAGTGTGGCAATACAATCGTAGAATATACTGACAGTATGCATTGAAGACATGAGGGTTATGGGATTTTATTAATAAAGATGTTTTGAGAAATAGTCTCCTTCTTTAATAAGTTTTGTCTCTTGGAAATTCATAAGGTGGTTCAGTATAAAAAAACATGCAATTACTGATACTGACTCTGGTGTCTAGGTCCCTCATAATTTCTCCTACATGAAAACCTTGTTCTAACTTATACATTATTATTATTATAATCAAAAGAAGCGCTAAACCATCTAACTTATACATGCTTCTGCAATTATCCAACAATTAGCTCAATTTGTAGTGGCCTCAGCTTACACACTGACTGGGTTTGATCCCTGACCGAGTGTAAATTGGCATGTTTCCTTACATATTAGTGTCCCTGTTCACCTAGTTGTAAGTAGGCACCTACATGGTGTCCCATGGCTTGGTTGGCAATGCTCTCGCCTCACACTGAGTCTCAGCGGCTCAATCCCCGATCTGGTGGAAACGTTGGGCATGTTTCCTTACACCTGCTGTCCCTGTCGTAAGCTCCTCTCTTTTTATATGTGCGGGTTGTGTGTGTATAGATAACTGGGTGTTAGTCGACTGTGGGAGCCAAAATTGAGGACCCCAATGGAAAAAGACAATCCTCGATGATGTATTGATTTTTTTTGGGTTATCCTGGGTGGCTAATCCTACGGGTTAAAAATCCCAACAAATCTTATATTTACGTGTTAAGGAACTAAGGTGGGTCGCATCCTGGGCGAGAAAATTAGATGACCCCCAGTGGAAATACGACCGATAATCCCCGATAACGAACTGATTTTACTGGGTTACTAAATCTCCTAGTTTATTTAGGCACAGGTACACATAAGTACAATTATCATACATAATGTAAATTACCTACGATAACCCCAGTCAGACTATGAAGTATGACTATTTCCATTGCCTGCATTTTGATTACCTTTGTTATTACTTATGAGTATATGTAAGTAATAGACCTATATAAAAGTATATCATTAAAACTTTGATAGGTTCCCGCAACCTAGGTTTCAGCCACAATATTCGCACCTGTCAAAACCATCTGGTAGTTTTGTCATGGGTCGAGCCGTCGCCGCCGCCGCCATGATAATTGTTTACCTCTCACAATGTTCACACTTTTATATATCTCCCTGGCTTAATAATAATAATTTTTATTTTGATATGATACATAGTTGTACAAAGAAATACAGTAGTTGAGTGTACATGCCAAAAGCCCCTTGTATGCAGAAATTTCGGGCAAACTTAAAATTAACTTACGATTAATTAGGCTATAACATTAAATGGTAAAAATTACAGTAAACAATTTACAATATGAAGTACAATTGAGTATTTAAACAATGAAATTTAAACATTATAGTTTTGAAGCATTACAGTTTTACAATAGAACAAATTAATCAATTTACTATATGAAGTACTATTACAATTTAGTATTCAGAACAATGAAATTTGAACATTCCAGTTAATAATAATAATATAATAATATCTTTATTTACTAAAAGTACATGTACATGATATACAGTCCTAGCTGACATCAGTGACATATACTACTATATAGAAAGTCCCTTGTTATGCTGAGCATTTCGGGCAGATTAGGTCAATGTCCCAGGATGCGACTCGCACCAGTCGACTAACACCCAGGTACCCATTTTACTGATGGGGAACATAGACAACAGGTGTAAAGAAACACGCCCAATGTTTCTGCCCTGGCTGGGAATCGAACCCAGGCCCTCGCCGTGTGAAGCGAGAGCAAAATATTCAGTATTGAAATTGAGACATCATTGATTTTTTTTTGTGTTGCTTAAGTAAAAGGTAGGCATTTAAGTACAGCTTTTCTGGTTAATTTTAGGTGATGAGATTTCTAAGTAGGGCCTTAAATTGATTTACAGGCAGGGGTCCTTTAGTGTGTTCTGGTAATGAATTCCAGATCTTCGGGCCCTTTATGTGCATAGCATTTTTGCACAGGGAGAGATGGACACGAGGGACATCGAAGAGTGATTTGTGTCTTGTATTATGGTTGTGTTCTGTTGTAGTTCAGTTTGATATCTTTATTATGCACCCCATACCCATCCTGTGGGCGGTAGTCAAAAGATTACAGAGGTACATAATGGGTCCAGGGACTGGACCCCAAAGTTTTGATAGCTGAGCAAGTTACAAAGGTAATGAACTCACAAGTTACAAAGCTAATGAACTCAAGTTACAAAGGTAATGAACTCACAAGTTACAAAGGTAATGAACTCAAGTTACAAAGGTAATGAACTCACAAGTTACAAAGGTAATGAATTTGAGAGGCGGGTTTATATTTGAGTATAGTGTTCTGAGCATGTAGTAGGCACAATAGTAAGTGTGGATGTTTTGTATATTGAGTAAGTTTAGACTCTTGAAAAGCGTAGGAGTATGCTGTCTATTACAGGAGTTTGTAATCAATCGCACTGCAGTTTTTTGTTGGGTTATTAAAGGTTTAAGGTGATTTGCTGTGTTTAAGCCCCATGTACAAATACCATAGGTGAGGTAAGGGTAGATGAGTGAGTGGTATAGTGCAAGGAGAGTTGATCGGGGTACATAGTACCGTATCTTTGAGAGGATGCCTACTGTTTTCGAGACTTTCTTAGGTATTTCCTGTATGTGAGTTTGGAATTTGAGGTTGCAGTCTAGATGGAGACCTAGAAATTTACCCTGTGTGTCTAGAAATGGGTGAACCATTTATCAGTATGTTTAGCTGTATAAATTAGGTTTTGTCTATATTGAGAGTAAGTTTGTTGGTGGTCATCCAAGTAGATATTTTTAGTAGTTCGGCATTTACAGTGTCTGTTAGTATGGTTGGGTTTGGGTGAGAGAAGACATTAGTAGTGTCATCTGCAAATAAAATGGGTTTAAGGAGTTTAGATGCGTTTGGGAGGCCATTGATGTAAATTAGAAAAAGAAGTATACATAGGTTCTGTATATTGTTAATTATGAAATAATGCCCTGGCTAATATTGAGTTAAGTAAGTAAGTTTATTCAGGTATACACAAATACATTTACATACATTATCATACATAGCAGCATATGTGTAGAGAACCTAGGCTAACCCAAAAAAGTCAGACAGAGTTTGGGGGCTTCTGTTTAGTATTATGTATTTTTTAATAATAATGTTATTATTTATTATATTATTACTATTATTAATTTATCATTATTATTAATATTATTATTTTCTTCAGGTTAGCAATCCAGGATAACCTATATAGTCACCTCATGCTAATTCCGTGATAGGTAGCGCAAAAACCAAGATTGCATAGGTCGCAGTGGGTCTTTATTAGACCCCACTGAGCATTTACATCACTAGAAAGGAATACTAGTCATTTCGTATTTTACAATGACTTCATAGTTCTTGTACACAGTACAGTAATGAATACAATCTCAAAACAGTAATATCTACCACTAAAATCTCAAAAAATTATTTATTACCAATAATAATACGTATAAAACATTGGTCATAGCCGAGTTGCAGTCTCTATAAAGTCACTTTGTTCACCTAGCTAATGCAATATGTGGATACAGCCTCAAGATTTCAGATATTAACAGTGAGGTGTGTGGCCCCGTGGCCTGGTGGCTAAAGCTTTCACTTCACACGGCGAAGTCCGGGTTCGATTCCCGGCGAGGGTAGAAACATTAGGCGTGTTTCCTTAGGCGTGTTGTCTATGTTCTCCATCAGTAAAATGGGTACATGGGTGTTAGTCGACTGGTATGGGTCTCATCCTGGGACAAAACTGACCTAATTTGATTTCAGGCATAACAAGGGGTTTTCTATATATAGTAGCATGTCATTGATGTCAGCTAGGCCTGTACTCACCTAGTTTTGGTTTCAGGGGTCGAATCACAACTCCTGACCCCGCCTCTTCATTGGTCGCTACTAGGTCACTCTTCCTTGGACACTAAGGATATAATGCTGCAGTGTATGACCTTTTCTCTGCCCACAAACTTTGCAATTTTGTGCCAATGGCATCGTACATACTTTGTGAGAGGGTATCCATAAAAACATAATTATAATCCCCATAATTTGTGGGTAACTGTGCCTAACTTTATACACAAACATGCTACATTCGGGCTATTTAGAGCAAGTTGTGAAGAAAAAGTAATTTACAATTAAACTGTCCGAAGTCGTAAGTAAGGAATTTTATTTAGGCACAGATACACATAAGTACAGTACATAGTGTAAATTACCTAGGATATGATGTTATGAATGAAAAGAAGTTGGATGTCCTGGCCCTAAGCGAAACAAAGCTGAAGGGGGTAGGCGAGTTTCAGTGGGGAGAAATAAATGGGATTAAGTCAGGAGTATCTGAGAGAGTTAGAGCTAAGGAAGGGGTAGCAATAATGTTGAAGGATCAGTTATGGAAGGAAAAGAGGGAATATAAATGTGTAAATTCAAGGATTATGTGGATTAAAATAAGGGTCGGATGCGAAAAGTGGGTCATAATAAGCGTGTATGCACCTGGAGAAGAGAGGAGTGTAGAGGAGAGAGAGAGATTTTGGGAGATGTTAAGCGAATGTATAGGAACTTTTGAACCAAATGAGAGAGTAATTGTGGTAGGGGACCTAAATGCTAAAGTGGGAGAAACATGCAGAGAGGGTGTAGTAGGTAAGTTTGGGGTGCCAGGTGTAAATGATAATGGGAGCCCTTTGATTGAACTTTGTATAGAAAGGGGTTTAGTTATAGGTAATACATATTTTAAGAAAAAGAGGATAAATAAGTATACAAGATATGATGTAGGGCGTAATGACAGTAGTTTGTTGGACTATGTATTGGTAGATAAAAGACTGTTGAGTAGACTTCAGGATGTACATGTTTATAGAGGGGCTACAGATATATCAGATCACTTTTTAGTTATAGCTACAGTGGGAGTAAAAGGTAGATGGGATACAAGGAAAATAGAATCAGTAAGTAAAAGAGAGGTGAAGGTTTATAAACTAAAAGGGAGGCAGTTAGGGTAAGATATAAACAACTATTGGAGGATAGATGGGCTAGTGAGGTGTAGGCAATGGGGTCGAAAATGTATGGGGTAGATTTAAAAATGTAGTGTTAGTGTTCAGCAGAAGTTTGTGGTTACAGGCGAGTGGGTGCGGAGGGAAGAGGAGCGATTGGTGGAATGATGATGTAAAGAGAGTAGTAAGGGAGAAAAAGTTAGCATATGAGAGGTTTTTACAAAGTAGAAGTGATGCAAGGAGGGAAGAGTATATGGAGAGAAAAGAGAGGTTAAAAGAGTGGTGAAGCAATGTAAAAAGAGAGCAGATGAGAGAGTGGGTGAGATGTTATCAGCAAATTTTGTTGAAAATAAGAAAAAGTTTTGGAATGAGATTAATAAGTTGAGGAAGCCTAGAGAACAAATGGATTTGACAGTTAAAAATAGAGAGGAGAGTTATTAAATGGAGAAGTTAGAGGTATCGGGAAGATGGAGAGAATATTTTGAGGATTTGTTAAATGTTGATGAAGACAGGGAAGCTGTGATTTCGTGTGTAGGGCAAGGAGGAATAACATCTTGTAGGAGTGTGGAAGAGCCAGTTGTGGGTGTAGGGAAGTTCGTGAGGCAGTGGGTAGAATGAAAGGGGTAAGGCAGCTGGGATTGATGGGATAAAGATAGAAATGTTAAAAGCAGGTGGGGATATAATTTTGGAGTGGTTGGTGCTATTATTTAATAAATGTATGGAAGAGGGTAAGGTACCTAGGGATTGGCAGAGAGCGTGTATTGTTCCTTTGTATAAAGGCAAAGGGGACAAAAGAGAGTGCAAAAATTATAGGGGAATAAGTCTGTTGAGTGTACCTGGTAAAGTGTATGGTAGAGTTATTATTGAAAGAATTAAGAGTAAAACAGAAAGCAGGATAGCAGATGAACAAGGGGGCTTTAGGAAAGGTAGGGGTGTGTAGACCAAGTGTTTACAGTGAAACATATAGGTGAACAGTATTTGGATAAGGGTAAAGATGTTTTTGTGGCATTTATGGATTTGGAAAAGGCGTATGATAGGGTAGATAGGGGGCAATGTGGCAGATGTTGCAGGTGTATGGAATAGGAGGAAGGTTACTGAAAGCAGTGAAGAGTTTTTATGAGGATAGTGAGGCTCAGGTTAGAGTGTGTAGGAGGGAAGGGGACTATTTCCCAGTAAAAGTGGGCCTTAGACAAGGATGTGTGATGTCACCGTGGTTGTTCAATATATTTATAGATGGGGTTGTAAGAGAAGTGAATGCGAGGGTCTTGGCAAGAGGTGTTGGGCTAAAAGATAAAGAAGCAAATACAAAGTGGGAGTTGTCACAGTTGCTTTTGCTGATGACACTGTGCTTTGGGAGATTCTGAAGAGAAGCTGCAGAGGTTGGTGGATGAATTTGGTAGGGTGTGTAAAAGAAGAAAATTGAAAGTGAATATAGGAAAGAGTAAGGTGATGAGGATAACAAAAGAATAGGTGACGAAAGATTGGATATCAGATTGGAGGGAGAGAGTATGGAGGAGGTGAATGTATTCAGATATTTGGGAGTGGACATGTCGGCGGATGGGTCTATGAAGGATGAGGTGAATCATAGAATTGATGAGGGGAAAAGGGTGAGTGGAGCACTTCGGAGTCTGTGGAGACAAAGAACCTTGTCCATGGAAGTAAAGAGGGGAATGTATGAGAGTATAGTTATACCAATGCTCTTATATGGGTGTGAAGCATGGGTGATGAATGTTGCAACGAGGAGAAGGCTGGAGGCAGTGGAGATGTCATGTCTGAGGTCAATGTGTGGTGTGAATATAATGCAGAGAATTCGGAGTTTGGAAATTAGGAGGAGGTGCGGGATCACCAAAACGATTGTCCAGAGAGCTGAGGAGGGGTTGTTGAGGTGGTTTGGACATGTAGAGAGAATGGAACGAGACAGAGTGACTTCAGAGTGTATAAATCTGTAGTGGAGGGAAGGCGGGGTAGGGGTCGGCCTAGGAAAGGTTGGAGGGAGGGGTAAAGGAAGTTTTGTGTGCGAGGGGCTTGGACTTCCAGCAAGCATGTGTGAGCGTATTTGATAGGAGTGAATGGAGGCATATGGTTTTTAATACTTGACGTGCTGTTGGAGTGTGAGCAAAGTAACATTTATGAAGGGATTCAGGGAAACCGGCAGGCCGGACTTGAGTTCTGGAGATGGGAAGTACAGTGCCGGCACTCTGAAGGAGGGGTGTTAATGTTGCAGTTTTATAACTGTAGTGTAAAGCACCCTTCTGGCAAGACAGTGATGGAGTGAATGATGATGAAAGTTTTTCTTTTTCGGGCCACCCTGCCTTGGTGGGAATCGGCCGATGTGTTAAAAAAAAAAAAAAAAAGTCAGAGTGACTTATTTCCATTCGTAACTTTTGCTTCCTTTCCTGTCATCGCCCAAACTTTGGGCAATACATCTCCGGATACTGTACTTGTAAGTTACACTAACTTCTTTTGGGTTATATTTGTGTGTATACTATACTACTGACAAAGGACCCCAATGGAAATAAGTCACTCGGTCAGACTTTTTTGGGTTATCCTAGGTTCTCTACACATATGCTGCTATGTATGATAATGTATGTAAATGTATTTGTGTATACCTGAATAAACTTACTTATTTACTTACTAAGTATATATGAGACACTTGCAACATCTGGAAGCAGGATTCCACACGGCGGCATAATCAGTGGCCCTAGAAACCCCCAACAAGACCTTGTGTACATAAAACAAAAACAAACTTTATTTCTGTAAGTGAAGTACAGTATATTATACAATTAGGGTAATTGACATATATAAACTCATTTTTAGAAAGCCCCTTGTTATGTAAGGTATTTCGATTATATGTAATGCAAAACAAATTAATGTCCGAGTTCCACCAAGCAACTGTTTGACATATTAGCTGTGATCTTTTATTAACATATATACTAATAGAAGCCAATATTCACATACAAGCAGTTGCTGTATTGAAATAAGTAAAATTGTCTGACCTTTTTTTTTTGTTATCCTTGGTAATTTACACGTTACAATGTATATGTACTTATGTGGACCTGTACCGAAATATACTTATTGACTATATGTTGAATATGAAGAATGCATATACTTAAAAGTACTTAAATAAGAAACAAACACTTAAGAATTAAAATAGAAATTTCCGTAAGTCACACTACTTTTATTTTGCGTTATCCTGGTATATACTGTACTACTAACAGGTATATGCAGTATATGAACCTGCAATGTTGGGATACTGTGCGAGGATACTATTTGCCACCAGGAGCTTTGTCAGAGTATTCATTGAACTAATAAGGCCACTCGTGGGAAAAATGTGTTCTCATAAAAGTATCTGTTGCACATGTCTCATTTACATGCATGAGGTATCCTAGTTTTATATCTACATACTGGGTAGTTTTCAGTCAGTGCATACCTATAATAATTTGTTTTTGTTGCAACCATTGTATAACTATGCAAGAGTAGAAATCAAATACAGTGAGCCTAAATGAAGCTTACCTAATATTCACTGAGGGACTGGGGTTTGGTCTCTGGACGAGTGGAAATGTTGGACATACAGTATTTCCTTATTCTTGAAGCCCTGTTCACCTAATAGCAAGTAGGTACCTGGGTGTTAGCCAGTACTGTTGTGAATTGTATCCAAAGGAAGAAAATTAAACGACCCCATTGGAAATAAGCCTGACAGTCTGATAACTGTGACTTTATTGGTTTGTACTGGGGTTATTAACCCTCTGGGATAATAATTAAAATATTTTTTTTATGCCAAATATTAAGCCATACATATATAGAATTAGCCCTTATTTATTTGGCATTCAGACTATTATTAGGGAAAATTTACTAGTAAACAAGTCCTTCAGACCCCATTTAACAATATGAATTGACATTTACCCATCACTAATACTAAGTTCTGCCCATATCATTTCCTGGGCATCTCTCTCTTATACCCTTTACTCTCTTTTCTCCCTCTGCCATTTAGTGGATTTAGTGATTTATATGAATATAATAATGATTCTGTCCAATAGTAGACTTGTAGCAGTACAGTGGTCAGCCCGTAGCAGCTGTGTGGGCATCTCATAGCAGTTTTGCAATCAGTCTATAACTTCTTCCATCATTCCATAGCGGTTCTGGTTCCAAAAGTGTGGAACATGAGCTGCTTTTACTTTTTTCATAAAACAAGAATTTGGGGGTTGGTCTTACTCAGCAAACATCATAGGTCACTCTTGTCAGCAATCAGCCTGTTTTTGGCTTTAGTTGTGATTACTACTTAGGCCAAGAATGCACACTAACATAGCTAATTTGTTAGGAGCATCATTATGACTTGTGTGACTACCTTAAAAATTTGTGGGCTTTTGTTCCTTGTCTTTTTTTTTTAAAGTTTGTCATACTTACACTTGATTCATACAGCATTTCAGCATAATTCCAGTCAATATGTGTACATTTCTAATACCCTGAAGCTACCAGAACAAAATACTGTAATTTTATTGTATCCATAGGCAGTTCACAGCCTCCAAGGCTGCATCTACTGTTGGAGAAACACTACATTAGACACACTGTAACTTGTTAAAGAATAGAGTTTAATTTTTTAGAATGAGTTGTGCAGGCAGCCACTGGGGAGAGGAACACGAGTCTCAGCGTAATGGAAGTGATGACTGGGGCCTCAGTAACTCTGACATGGAAGATTTACTCACCCCTCAGCCACCAGCACCAACATCACCAGTTCTTCATCAGCCCTCACAGGAAGAAACACCTTCTTTTCAGATGTAAGTAATTTGCATTGAAAATCTGCCACTTTTAGTTTTAGTATTATGAACTTAAGGCTGTGCCCATCTTTGTGATCAAGGCTGTGCCCATCTTTGTGATCAAGGCTGTGCCCATCTTTATGATCAAGGCTGTGCCCATCTTTGTGATCAAGGCTGTGCCCATCTTTGTGATCAAGGCTGTGCCCATCTTTGTGATCAAGGCTGTGCCCATCTTTGTGATCAAGGCTGTGCCCATCTTTGTGATCAAGGCTGTGCCCATCTTTGTGATCAAGGCTGTGCCCATCTTTGTGATCAAGGCTGTGCCCATCTTTGTGATCAAGGCTGTGCCCATCTTTGTGATCAAGGCTGTGCCCATCTTTGTGATCAAGGCTGTGCCTGTCTTTGTTATCAAAGCTGTCAACTTATCACAGGAAAAATAAGTAACCAACACTGTAGTTGACAGACTGTAATAAAGAAGTCCTAATAGAAGGACATCTTCTCTGACTGACACTGTACCTACAAAACTAGAAAAATGTGGGATTTCTGTACCAAAGCCAAAAAAGAAATTGAAGCATCTCAAATTTTTCCCACTACACTTCATGATTAGAAAATTATCATCTTTGTTTTGCTCTAATTCTCATAACAAAATTACATATTATGGACGGTATTTTAAGCTTTACCTAATAATGTTAATGAAAACTTTCCATTTGAAATGAAAAAAAGACTCTCAGTCCCCTATTGACAACTGTCTAGCTTATTTTCATTGTGGTCCTTTAATCTTGTCCCCCATGATGTGACCCATAACAGTAGGCTAACACCCAGATACGTACTTATTGCTAGGTTACCAGGGGCTGCAGGTGTAAGGAAACATGCTCAACATTTCACCCATACCAGGGATTGATCCTGGACTCCTCAGTGTGTGAGCTGAGGATGCTACCCACCAAGGTTCAAGCATATTTTAAGTGAAATACAATGGTTACTTTTAAATTTAAGGGTTATATGCCAAACAAAAATAAAATGGGCACCAAAAAGAAGTATGAAAAATTGAAGCTATGATATTTGGTGGATTGCCTTCAATACAATTTTGTATAATAGAATCACATGAATTATGAAAAGATTAATTCTAGGGTTTGACAACTGTCTTTTAGTAATACTGTAATGCAGTTCAAGTACACAGGCTTGCACGTGCAGTCCAGCAGAGCTAACGCGTGTTACCTTGATACACTTGCATTTAACTTGATGTCATAAGAGAAAGTATACTGCTTCTATTGAACATGACAAAAAATTTTACTTAACTAAAGAATCATATCACACTAGCCAATGACATCCATCATAGATCTTTTGAATTTCTGCAGGTTTTATGTACTTTCAAAACTCATAGTAAAAACAAAAAAATAGATCAGTGCCCCTTCATCTGTGTTTAGTATAAATTGTTCTTACTCCCATCTTATTAGATTTTTAGCTCTAATGTGTAATTTTTATTACAGACTTCCTGCAGAGTTTTGCCGAACAGACCCAATGGTTTTGCAGACAATTCGCCTCTTGCAGTACCAAAGACAAGTTGCTCAGCTATTAAATAGAGCACAGGCAAAGATATATTTGTTTATCTTAGAGTTTAGTGTGTTGTTGACTTTCTGTGTACATCACTTATGCTTTGTTCTTGGTTGAATCTTTCCTCCTCTATCTTAATGTAATTATATATCTTGTCATTTTACCTTTATACTGTCATTTTACTGATTTTGTGTGCATTTCTCCACTTGTCATGTTATACTACTGTTAGTTGTTTCCCCATCCAAGAATAGTTTATTTGCAAGCCTTTCATCCATTATTCTTAAAAATCTTATTAGTCAGCTGGCTGAGTGGTTGGTGCACTGGCCTTACAGTTTTAGGATTCACCTTCCATGGGTTAAATCACATGTTTCTGTTCATAACTTTCTAGGAATCTGCTTCTTCTTTTTCCATGCACTAGTTGTTGTATATTATTTCTTCCTCCATTGTCCACTGTTTGCATTGTATTTCACCCAAATATTAAAATCTCATTTCTTTCTGTACTTCACCATGTACAGTGGTACCTCGGTTAACGATATTTTTTCGTTCCAGAATGCTGTTTAAGTGCTATTACCAAACAAATTTATCCCCATAAGGAATAATGTAAAATAGACTAGTCCTTTTAGACCCCCAAAAATACACTTACAAAAGCATTTAAAAAAATAAACTTACATAAAAGGGCGAGTTTGGGGACCATCGTTAACCGAGGTACCACTGTATTTTAGTCTAAGTTTCCATCAGATGTTTATCATGTTTATTTTACAAGGGAAAAGAAACTCACAATATCACTCTTCTTATTAGCATTTAATCTTAATTTCCATCAGTTGTACTCAATAAAAGTCTTTGGTCACTGTCTGCATATTTTCTTAGTGCTATTCATCCATTTTTTTAGCCAATTTATGTAAAGCTGTTTTATGTAATGTTCCTTTTGAGAGTTTATGAAATTTGAAAATATTATGAAATTTAACAATGTGGAAATAACCCCTCTGTATATATATATTTTATTATTTTTAGAATACGTACTGTAATTCGCAGGGGTATTGTGAAACATGTTACATATTATTTTGACAGAGTGTTGGTATGGATGGAGGTGGTCTTCCTTCCTGCCCTCCGCCTCCTGAAGACCCACCCCTGGAACGTAAAACCACCAAGCCACATTTCTTAAATTTTATACCACCTGAGCATACGTAAGTTGCAGTGTTGGTTTTCACATTGTTCAAGCTGTGTTCACTTTCACATGGAAAACCAGCTCCTCATGAAAGCATTGTAAATGCTATCATCTTTTTTTCTGAGAAACACTAATGCAAAATCTTAAATCACAAATATTTCTGATTACTCATACTTTAACTGAATGCATTTGAATCATATGCATAAATAGGTATATGTGAGTCTTCTATGTAATCATGACAGTGTGAACTTTATAATTTTTTCCTCTTAAACTACTGTATATAAGGCTATACAGCTGATAAGTAATTTTTATTTTTTATTAACACATCGGCCACTTCCAACCAAGGCAAGGTGGCCCGAAAAAGAAAAACTTTCATCATCATTCACTCCATCACTGTCTTGCCAGAGGCGTGCTTACACTACAGTTATAAAACTGCAACATTAACACCCCTCCTTCAGAGTGCAGACACTGCACTTCTCATCTCCAGGACTCAAGTCCGGCCTGCTGGTTTCCCTGAATCCCTTCATAAATGTTACCCTGCTCACACTCCAACAGCACGTCAAGTCCTAAAAACCATTTGTCTCCATTCACTCCTATCAAATACGCTCACGTATGCTTGCTGGAAGTCCAAGCCCCTCGCACACAAAACCTCCTTTACCCCCCTCCCTCCAACTTTTCCTAGGCCGACCCTTACCCCACCTTCCCTCCACTACAGATTTATACACTCTCAAAGTCATTCTATTTTGTTCCATTCTCTCTACATGTTCAAGCCACCTCAACAATCCTTCCTCAGCCCTCTGGATAATAGTTTTGGTAATCCGCACCTCCTCTTAATTTCCAAACTACGAATTCTCTGCATTATATTCACACCACACATTGCCCTCAGACATGACATCTCCACTGCCTCCAGCCTTCTCCTTGTTGCAACATTCACCACCCATGCTTCACACCCATATAAGAGTGTTGATATAACTATACTCTCATACATTTCCCTCTTTGCTTCCACAGACAAAGTTCTTTGTCTCCACAGATCCTAAGTGCACCACTCGCCCTTTTCCCCTCATTAATTCTATGATTAACCTCATCCTTCATAGACCCATCTGCTGACACATCCACTTCCAAATATCTGAATACATTCACCTCCTCCATACTCTCTCCCTCCAATCTGATATCCAATCTTTCGTCATCTAATTTTTTTGTTATCCTCATCACTTTACTCTTTCCTATATTCACTTAATTTTCTTCTTTTACATACCCTACCAAACTCATCCACCAACCTCTGCAACTTCTCTTCCGAATCTCCGAAAAGCACAGTGTCATCAGCAAAGAGCAACTGTGACAACTCTCACTTTGTGTTAGATTCTTTATCTTTTAACCCCACACCTCTTGCCAACACCAGTGCATTCACTTCTCTTACCACCTCATCTATAAATATATTGAACAACCACAGTGACATCACACATCCTTGTCTAAGGCCTACTTTTACTGGGAAATAATCTCCCTCTCTCCTACATACTCTAACCTGAGCCTCACTATGCTCATAAAAACTCTTCACTGCTTTCAGTAATCTACCTCCTATTCCATACATCTGCCACATTGCTTCCCCTATCCACCCTGTCATATGCCTTTTCCAAATCCATAAATGCCACAAAAACCTTTTTACCTTTATCTAAATACTGTTCACCTATATGTTTCACTGTAAACTTTTGGTCTACACACCCCCTACCTTTCCTAAAACCTCCTTGTTCATCTGCTATCTTACTCCTAATTCTTTCAATAATAACTCTACCATACACTTTACCAGGTATGCTCAACAGACTTATTCCCCAATAATTTTTGCACTCTCTTTTGTCCCCTTTGCCTTTATACAAAGGAACTATGCACGCTCTCTGCCAGTCCCTAGGTACCTTACTCTCTTCCATACATTTATTAAATAATAGCACTAACCACTCCTAAACTATATCCCCACCTGCTTTTAACATTTCTATCTTTATCCTATCAATCCCAGCTGCCTTATCCCATTTCATTCTACCCACTGCCTCACAAACTTTCCCTACACTCACAACTGGCTCCTCCTCACTCTTACAAGATGTTATTCCTCCTTGCCCTATACACAAAATCACAGACTCCCTATCTTCATCAACATTTAACAATTCCTCAAAATATTCCATACATCTTCCCGATACCTCTAACTCTCCTCTCTTATTTTTAACTGTCAAATCCATTCGTAAAGACCAAAAATGTATGTAAAGTACTTTATCTATTTAGTCCACATGTATAGCTTAGTGTTTGTGCATAATTTTATCTCTGAACAATAGCAAATTTATATACATACAGTGGAACCCCGGTTAACGAAAAAACTTCATCCCAGAAGCCTGCTCAAGTGCCATTACCGAACGAATTTACTTCCTTAAGAAATAATGTCACGTTGGTTAGTCTATTTCAGACCCCCAAAAATACACTTCCACAAGCACTTACAATATTATACTTACATAATTGTACGATTTCCGGGGTGTTCGTTAACCGGGGTTCCACTGTAATTACATATTACTAGCCATAGGAACAGAGCTAAACTTTTAGTCTTTTTTTAGTAGTTAGAGTATTGTAAAGTTTTTAAAGTACTCATTTGGTGTAGCACTTGAGCTACCTCCTCATAAACCATTTCAGTGAACTCTTGCTCTGCAAGGAAAAACTCATTATTACTTTTTAGCAGCTCTTTTCTTTGTTTATAATTATGGCCTCTTGTTCTGTGAGTTGATGGGGTTAGGAAGTCTTTGTCAATTCTTTGGTATCCTTTTAGTATCTTGAATGTGGTTATGTCTCCTTTTTCCTCCTATCAGCCAAAGATGGCATATTCAGTGCCTTCATTGAAAACCCTTTAACTTTTTTTTTTATCTCATATTTCTAATTTTGGGAACCATTTTATAGTTCTGTGGTGTTTAGGTATGGACACCACACTACTGCTGGATATTTAAATTTTAGTGTAACATATGAGGCACTGAGAAGAAAACCAATGAACTCCCCAGTGAGTGAGGAGTGAATATCAAGTGAAAATTGTGTTTTATATACAATTTTTTTTATCAGTCTTTAAAATGAGACCAGATTGATCAAAATTGTCTACCTAGATATTGCTGCAAACATGTTACAGACATTTATAGGCAATCTTCTCAAAAGTTACATTTGATAAGTTTATTGTCTTTATGTTGAAAAGGTTTGGAGGTGATTTTTGCAAGAGTGATGCTTGGTGAATTTGTTGCTTTTCTTCTCAGCGCTTCATATGTTATGAACTTTTTTCAGCATTTCCTCCATCAGTATATTTATGGTAAGTACAAGGTTATTTTAAAGTTGTCCAATGTCACAAAAAAAATTCTCACTACTATACTGAGACCACCTTAAAGTAGAGTACAGTATTTGGGATCTCTAGAATATAGACAGGAGAGTTATCTCATACTCAGGGTAGTAGGTTGGTAGACAGCAACTGCCCAGGGAGGTACTACACTACACATGCATGTACAAGCATATACAGTGGTACCCCGGTTTACGATATTTTTTCGTTCCAGAATGCTGTTCAAGTGCCATTACCAAACGAATTTATCCTCATAAGGAATAATGTAAAATAGACTAGTCCTTTTAGACCCCCAAAAATACACTTACAAACGCATTTAAAAAAATAAACTAACATAAAATGCCGAGTTTGGAGACCATCGTAAACCGAGGTACCACTGTATATACACACCCCTCTGAGTTTTCTTCTATTTTTTTTACTAGTTCTTGTCCTTGTTTATTTCCTCTTATCTCCTTGGAAAAATGGAACAGAATTCTTCCTCCTTAAGCCATGTGTGTTGTAAGAGGCGACTAAAATGCTGGGAGCAAGAGGCTAGTAACCCCTTCTGTATATATTACTAAAGTTAAAAAGAGAAACTTTCGTTTTTCTTTTTGGGCCACCCTGCTTCAGTGGGATACAGCTGGTTTGTTGAAAGAAAAAAAGTTATCTCATACATGGAATACACCTGAAGGTCATTGACAAGTTAAGGATTCCTAACTTTATTGACAAGCTAAGACCTGTTACTTACATCAGCTCATTTGAAAGCATTTTTTAATAATAATAATAATAATTTTTATTTCAATGCATGTTACAAGTGTACAATGTTATTGGTAGTTACAATTATAAAACAATTATAAAACTGTAATGCAAGGAGAGCCACTGGCATGCCATGGCATTAGGGGCACTTTATTCTAGAGACTTATTCACTAAGTACTTAATGCTAAAGAAATTGATTGAGTTTATTCTAGTTCTGTATTATTTAAATTATTAAATGGTTATACATACTATTAAAAGACAATACAAGAGAAATTGGTTGAGTTTAATCTAGTTGTAGAATTTATTTCAAATTACAGTATGTTGATGCTATACTAGTATAATAACAATACTAGAAATAGTTTTTAGAGTTTCTTCTAGATATATATTTTATTTCAAATTAAGAAAATGATGATACTATAAGATATTAAATGACAAAATGATGATATGAAATTGCAACAAGTGTTAAGGAGGATGAACATATCAAATTGAGATCATCTTAAGTAAAATAATATTGGGTTTGGAAGTTTGTTACAGTATGAGTATTTAGTATAGGGTGAGTAGGTGATTTTTGAGAAGAGTCTTGAATTGATTTTCCGACAAGGTTAACTTGATATTTACTGGTAATGAATTCCAGATTCTGGGGCCCTTTATGTGCATAGAATTTTTACATTGGTTAGTATGGACTCGGGTATGTCAAATAGTGATCTGTGTCTTGTGTCATGTTCGTGGGACCTATTAAAGTTGTTGAGGAGAATTCTGAGCGCAGGGTTGATATTAGCATGTAGAGTTTTATGTATGTAGAAGGCACATGAATAGGTATGAATATTTTTATGGTGAGTAGTTTTAAGGTTCTGAATATAGGTGGAGTATGCTGTCTAGAGTGGGAATTTGTTATCATCCTGACTGCAGCCTTTTGCTGGGTTATGAGTGGTCTAAGGTGATTTAATGTTGTTGAGCCCCATGCACAGATTCCATAGGTGAGATAAGGGTAGATAAGAGAATGATATAGTGCAATGAGAGCTGGTTGAGGCACATAATAGCGTATCTTAGATAATATACCTACTGTCCTTGAGATTTTCTTGGAAATTTGTTGTATGTGTGTTTGGAATTTAAGACTACTGTCAAGGTGGATTCCTAGGAATTTTCCTCTGTGAGCCTTGTGATGGGTGAACCATTTAGCGTTATGTTAAGTGGAACATTTGTAGCTTTGTTTCCAAACTGAATGTAGTAGGTCTTGTCCGTATTGAGAGTAAGCTTATTTGTCATCATCCATGTTGATATTTTCTGTAATTCGGCATTAACTGTGTTGGCTAGTACGACTGGATTTGGGTGAGAGAAGACATATGTTGTGTCATCTGCAAACAAAATGGGTTTGAGTAGTTGTTAGGAAACATACAAGTAGGGAACAGGATGAAGTTGGAGCATCTATGGGCCAGCATTTTCATTTGATCAACTGACTTTATCTCATTGATATCATTTTGCTGTAGAATGTGTTCCAGACTTGAGTCATGCTGGGGATAAATGATCTCAAATGAAGTGATGTTCTGGAGAAGGGTACAGCCAGAGTGAAGTTGCTGCTTTCTGCCCATCTTATGGTATAGAAGCTTGCTTCGCTGTCTTCGAAGTGGAGCCAAGTGTGGCTTTTATGTACATTCAGTTAACACCTTATTTGAGGAGAGAAATGGTAGGTGTAGTATTACAATAATAAAAGGAGGCTTTCTGCTAGAAAAATTGAGAACTGTCAGCATTGGAGGTCAAATACTTCCAACCTTCTATCAGCAAATATGTAAAATATTGGTGAAACAAAGACTTAAGTCTGCAAGAGGTGATATTACATAATCTTGCAAGTAGTACCATTTAGCCAGAGGCCAGATGGAGAGTAGAATAACTTTTGATCTGTTTTGTATTAGTTTTGTTTTTGTCTTTCGCATCAATAGCTCCTCTCCCCACCTCACCAAACTCACAGTATATTTTTAAATATTGTACTCTCTCTCCCAATATATTGTAATTTCTTTTGTCCACAGCCATTTGAATCTCAGTGTCTGCTCTTCTAATTTCACTGTCTTCAAAATTATCAATTGTATACACTCAGTTCCAATTCCTTGAAATTATCAATTGCCTACACTCAATTTAGTTGTTTTTATTGGTAATTTAAATGAATAAAATACTATATTAACCACAATTATGTTGACATTAAATTTAAATTTGAGTATTTTTCACAGACCCTTTAAGTGGCAAAAATCAGCCGCAGCTACTTGAAGTTGAGGGGACAACTGCTAGACTCATATTACGTAAGGCAGTGGCAACAATCTGTGCTCACACTGGTTACACAGACACTGCAGAAAGTGTGCTTCGGTTACTGACTGATGTTACGCATGAGTTTCTCACCAAGCTGACAAATGTTCTTAGAGCCAATGCTGATAACCTCCTCCTCACTGATAGGTGCCCCTTCCATGTAAGTTGTATCCAGACCTCCATCTGCATCATTTTTTTATTTGCAACTAACACACAAATTGGAAATGAAAGCTAGATAATATATTGTTCTGTCTTGGACTGTTGCTAAGTTATGAATTAATAATGGTCCAAGACAGGCCCAAATAATATGTAGTTTTCCTTCTAATATTGCAGATTAGTTTTGAATTTTATCAACCATGGTATTGCTACTTTTTTATATAAAAAGTAAAACCTCACATAATGCAAGGTGTGGGGAGTTATGTTCTTTGAAAATTGGCTTGTAACATGAAATAACATTACAGTGATGTCGTTGCTTATATTAATTGTTTGATCTAGTGGTAGTTGGAGATGCTACTAGCTTGTAAGGGAAATCAGAATGAACTATGTAGCACTAATATATACAGTTCTGTATGAAGCTGGTTGCTGGCTTGAGGTGACATTTCTTGCATTTTGACTGGTGAACTTGTACAGGGATGCATACCAGTGGCATTTATGCCATTCTCTACTATTTGGCATTATCTTTTGCAGAATATTGATCCACCCTGCTTCCCACTTTCATGAGCTAGGACTATTACCTGAAGGTGATTTTTAGTTAATTATACTTTAACTTTCATTGAGGTTAAACAGAAAAGGCAAGATCAAAGTTATCTTTTTATTGTATAAAGCTACTTAATTATGTCCTCTTTAAGGGGGCTTGCCGGGAAAGGGTTTTCGGTCTGAGGAATTGGGCCTCTTGGTCTTTTTCCTCAGACCGAACCATACCCCCAATCCCCTCCCTTTTTCCCCTCTTCCCATCCTCCCTTTTCCTTTCCTCCTCCTCCCCCCCCTCCCTCCTTATTTCCTTCCTAGTTTTACCCTGGGAGCTTTCTCTCAGGCATTCTAGTTCCTAGGTAGGGGGAAGGGTATCGTGGTCCATCCCATTTCCTTGGTCCTTGGCGGTGGTGGTTTGCCGGGAATCTGATCGCCTGGGGATGTCCATCCTCTCCGTCACCCGGGGGGGGGCCCGGTATCTTTCGGGCGACGGTGTATTCTGGAGGCCACCTTCGATTCCGGGGTGGTGGCCGAAGGTGGGGATGCTTTTGGCGGATATCCGGGCCCCCTCTTTTGTCCGCTAGATGGCTCGGTGGATGAGGTTGCTATCCCGATTGCTGGTTTCTGGTGAAGGGTAGGGTATGGACGGTTCCATTTTCATCTGCACCGCTTGGGTGTTGAGGTCCTCTTGGGCGGGGGGGATTTGCCCCTT